>JAPYZS010000258.1:0-138248 GCA_030522925.1 Trissolcus japonicus | reverse complement strand
AATTCATGTCTCCTCGTTTTATTTTTTGACAGGCCGGTTTGTTTACGTTCGACGGGTCGCGAAAATTTGACATTTATTCGGGGCGGGAATAAGTGTGTAATCAGTCGTTTGATTAGAAGTGTGATGATGAGCCGTGTTCATCGTAAGTTCTAGGTTTGTTCGATAATGTGACGGTTGTAATGTGTAATGTAGTTGTTTGTCCTCGGTTTATTCAATTATTTATTTGCTTGGTTGACGTAGAATTTGAAATTTTTGAAATACATACGACAGTTTATCATGTAACCTTTTGAAAATTAAAATAAATATACTCCGCAAAACAATTAACGATCCACACCCCTAAAATTTTGCTTTTTTTAAACTGTCATAAGTTTGACCCATTCCATTAAAAAATAGTCTACTTTACACCAAATTAAAGCTTGGAACCTTAGCTTTGACATTCTTTGTTGAACAAAATTTTTCAAATTTTGAACAAAATTTTTCTTTGTTGATCAAAACAGATGGCGCTGCTGCCCAATGCTTTTTGATGAAAGAAAAAACAAAGTTTGCAAACTTTGAATCACTGTAACAACAACAATATCCCGTACACACGTGTTTCTTACAGCAGAAATGTAAAATTCAGGATCTCCTGATGATTTACGAAGAAAAAACATTATATAGATTAAAATTTTTGAAAGTTATAGACATTTAAAAAAAGTGTCTTTTCTCAGTATTTTATCCATAACATTGAATAAATGCATGGGAAAAGATTAATTTTTTTTTAAATTGAAGCTCAGATTATAAGCTTTTCGAATTTTTTGCTGGTAATTTTTTATATGATGGTAACAAATATGCTGGTAACAAATGAAAAAATTACGCAGAAGTAAACATACGGCAATTTTAGGAAGATCGATAATTGTTTTGTGGAGTGTAGTAGGCGCGTGTGAAGCGCGAGCTTGAAGCCTAGTTAGCTAAAATCATGAGTTAATATTATGTGACATATATGGCTAATGTATGCTCCATGTATGGTTGTCTGCATAGGGCCAATAAGAATCATAAATACCGCATATGCGTCCATAAATGGACCATAAATAATATTAGAATCATAAATGTGCTCCATATGTGTGCTATTTATGGAGACATATGAATTTTAACTTTAGTTAATGACGGCGGGTATTTGTATAAGACTTGGAACAATTTTGTATGATAAAACCAGTTACAATTAGACCCGTGATATACATAGGAGTATTACGAAGCAAATGTATACATTAACAAATGAACAAGCAAAGTAACAAAAAGAAGAAAAAAAGAATAGGAACAGAATTTCACTCTTCCATTAATTCTTGAAAACTAGTTGAAACATTGAATGATCTCTTTTCAATTAACTTTTAGTTTCCCGTTTTGTTCTTTGCCGGACAGAAATAGGCATTACAATTTTTGTAATTGCATTACAATATCAAATTTTGAATACTTCGTTGACTGCGAACTGTTGAGATGGAATCTAAAAGTTGTTAACGCCGGGTAATCACTTCTTTTCCGACTTCCAATTAAGGAAGAATTCCACGTTCGTTAATGAAATCAGAACATTGCAATATCTCATGGGTGAAAATATTATTCTACCCTGAATTCGCGATCTGCCGTCGAGACTAAAAGTCTTACATATTGCGAACATAAATAGCGTTCATAAACATGCAACATCCGTGTCGTCGGAATTTTCCGGCGATTCAAACTTGGACGAGATTTTTTATACACATTTTGGTCTCCTCGGGTCGAAAGTTTGTGGGTCAAACAAAGACTCGAGCAAATGTTTGATTTGCAGGTTCGCGGCAAGATAAAACCCGAGCCGTTGACACTTGTTCTTTGTTAGATCGCACTCTTTTATATCCCGGTCGTTAATTCAGCGTGTAGACAAATCAATGACTACAGGTTGTTATACTCGATTAATAAATATTGTACAACAAGAGAGTGCATGGAAAATCAATAGCGCGCGGAAAATCGTACTGCAAATCAAATCGAGCATTCATTAACTTTTTTTCAAGCACACTGTCATGGAAATTTTTCTTATGAAATTTAATCTTTTGCTTGTTGCAACTAAGCGAATAGTATTGATTAAAAAACAGTTATTTAATGCATTACGGTGAACTTTTAAAAGTGTAATAAAACTGAGAAAAAGAAAAAAATGAAGGAAGAAAATCTGTTTTAAAATAAAAAGAAAAATAGTGAAGTCAAAACTTTCATATTCAAGCTTCATAAAATTTTAAGGTGGTTTTTTAAACTGCTTGTTGTGTTGTTCTGGGCTGAGTATTACATTCTGCAGTGATTTAAGGATATATACAGAGATGGGTTAAAGGCCTTGATACATTGTCCAAACAGAGTCGATGTTGTTTCACAACGTGCTGCCATCATGTAAAGTGAAACTAGACTACGTTGCATGGTTCATAAATAATTAATTACAGAGGATCCATAACGAATTTGATTAATTGCAGTTTAGACTTGAAACTTTAAGGTTATATGCATACGACAGATTTATAAAGCAAGATCTCCGAAAGTGAAACGAACGGTGTTCGTATGAGGAAGAGTTGTAAATAAAAAAAAAATGAACTCTATGTATTTGAATAAGTAAACATTAAAGTAAATTATCATTTTTTGGGGTTAATTTTCACGTATTTTCAGTGAAACTAAGTGAAAAATTAAGTTTAAATCTGTCAACATTTTTGCATAAAATTTTGATTATTCATTCAAATTTACAGAAAATTTTTTATATTATTTTTTTTTGTAGATTACAGGAGTTGAACAGATATTATGATACTCATTTGAACTAAATTTTTGTCATATGATTTATATAAAAAAAGCATAAGACTAAGTAAAATGCTCATCGTGATTAAAAATTGATAAAACCTTGTTTCGTTTAAATTAACTTTGAATTCGGAATTTTTGCAATTTTTCCTGTCACATAGCGTAGATTAAACTTTTTAGATCGAGAATCCTTTTGTCTTTTATATTGAAAATTTTTATAATTAATTCCTAAACTTTTTAAAAGCGTGCATGAAAATGGCAAAGTGTTTTTTTCGAATGAAACTTTTTGTCTATAAAATTAATTTAGTCGAGCAAGTTTCTTGAAAGACGATGAGTTATCAGAAAGAATATCTTTTAAATAATTCATTATCGAGTAAGCTCAATTGACAAGCTGATTGGCAAGTTAATCATTTTAATAAGACATAAATGAATTGCAATCAAATGAATTAGAACTTGAAGGGGTGGTACAAAATGTCTGGTGAATTGAATATATGAATGTGATTGGATTGTGTCAAAATACTTTGCATATTAACCTACTTGACTAGCGTGCACGGTTGCCAGGACGGCTGCTGATACGAGAGCACTAGAGCTCGAGAGTCCTGAATTAGGAGGAATGTTGCCCCACACGGCCACCAAGATTCCCATCGGCCACCGTTCCCTCGAAATTGATTCTAGCGCTCCTTTTACGCCACAAAGAAAGTACTTATGCCAAGCGGGACCGTCGTCAAACTGCATTTCTCTGAACATATTTCGTCTTTCCTTTTAGATCGATCGTTCTCACCATTTTTATTAAATTTTAAGACGATTGAGTTTCAACTTTGAACACATTTTATAATATATGTAGAATGATGTAGAACTATCATAAGATTGTAAATTTACTTGACTATAAATATAAAATTTATAATTATAAAAAAAAGAAGAACGTTATTGCAAAATTGTAATATGAAGACTATAAAAAAATCTATCAGTAGATTGCGCGCACAACTTACCCTATATTCGAAAAGTCGTCAGAATGAAAATCGGGATATTGGGATTCAACGTTCGTGAGGTGTATTTCATTTTTTCTCAGTACAGCCACGGCAACAATGATATTTTGCTCAATGGCCATCGGACAAACTGGATACCCGCAGTAATCCACATGCTCGCCGATAATATTGACTCTGTAACAGGTACATTTCAAAATTCCACTTTGACCGAAAAAAGTAAAAAACATTCTCATCGGATCATATCGGACAAGGGAATCTCACTGCGCACAACGAACAAGCGACAAAATCAAATTGGTATATTTTTCATATATTTATAGTTCACAGCAAAAATAATGTTTTAAATGAAACGTTTTTGTAGTCACTTTTTTAACATTTCAAAATGTTTTCCTATCTCATTAGTATTGTGAACATTTTGAAATATTCAGCAAGTGACTACAAAAACGTTTCATATAAAACATTATTTTTTGCAGTGTTACTCATGTGGCAAATAATAGCAACACAAATACAGATCGAAGTTTTGTGTATGATTGTTGAACGGCAACAATGTTGATTTCGAATATTTGCTGTTTTCACGGTGATTGCAAAATGTAAATAAACCGAATTGATTGGGACGATCGAAAATTGGATGATTGGTATTCGGAGATTATTGTCATTTATTCTAAGTTTGTAAAAGGGATATTGGATTTCCCTGCTTCTCAATTGTTTGTCGTGTCATTTTGTTAGCAAATACATTGGCAGGAAGCAAATGATCTATACGTGACAATCGACTTTTGTCTCGTCGAAATTGTGTGCAAGCTACAACCATACTGAATATTCGTGAAATTACAATGCGTTTCACGTTATGAATCCTTGAAAACTACTTACCGTCCGGGTACTTTGACAAAGAAAGACGGTTCTTCGTTAAACCGTGATAGAAAGTGTGAAGCCAAGACACTGAATCTACCCTGCAAAGCGGTATCCCCTTTCAACACCGGAACATATTGATCATCGTTGAACTCTGTACATTCATTCAGCATTTTTGACATAGCTAAAAAAGGAAAACAATATCACTCGTGTTGTATTATATTTTTTGTTTTGCGCGATTTTGAGAAAAAAATTGTTTCGATGATTTTTGAATACATAATTAATAGCATTTCCATTTAATATAACGTGGGTTTAATTAATAATAATAATAATAATTAATATGGTGACTTTACAATTCTGTGCTGTTGTTAGGTAGCACTGTTAATTGAATATCGGAAGGATATGACAGAAATATATATACCACAGATGGGACGTGATTTAAATAATAATGCCTATTCATTCAAAGAAGGGAATAATATCTACTATATGTCATTGCTTTTATGAAACCTCAAGTCTCTATATAAAGTTAAATTGCACGTTATTAATTTATTCACGAAGTTTCAGAAAATAATATTATATAGTGAAAAATACCCTAGTAAAAATTGAATTCGGGCCCTAATTATTGCTTCCCGATAAACTAATAGGGGCCTTTTAAGGCCCCAAATAGGTTAACCACTGGTGACCCTTTATTGGCGTGTAATGCTTTCCCATATGAAAGCCAGAATGGCAAGCCATAATAGGTCCAGATTAGGGAAATTAGGGTTGATCCGAATAGATTTTCTTTTAATTTTAGGCCCTAATTATACAAAATAGCCCCAAATTGTTTTGAAAAAATTATAAATGGAGAATAAATTTCTTGGATAGTTGGACAGTTGTAAAATTTAAACTTAGAATTTCAATATGTATACAATGCATCTCACATCAAAACTCACATCCAAATATAATTAAAACTAGATTTAATATGATTCTGTCTCACCTATTTTTTCCATCTGATGCCATCTATTTCCACTTTTGATTAACATTCTGCGTCGAAAGATGCATACAGACAGACGCCATTTGTTTCAACATTTAATGTTACATTTTTATGCCACTTCTTAAATACTGCATATTATACAAATTATCTTCAAACTGTCAGATACATATTTTAAATGTGATTGTTGAATGTTTTAAAATTTTAAGAAAATTCTATTGATGCCTTATTTGACCCACACATTAATGAATTACTAAACTCCAAAATGAAATAATTCTGGTAAACATTGTAAGACCCTACTTTTCCCCACATATATTGGCCAAAATCTGACAATTTCTAGGGAGAACATTACACGCCAGATAAACGCCAGATTTAACTTTTTTCCATTTTCATATAAGGGCCTTTAAAGGGCTTAATTACCTAATTAATGCGAGCCCTAATAGGCCCTTAATAGGCCCAATGGCGCTGTCACGAAGAAAAAATTTTTCTACGGCTCGCCTATTAAGGGCCATAATAATTTTTAGGGGCCGCCCGAATATTTTTTTGAAGCCGTTCCACTATTTCTGGCGTCATTCGGAGAGAAATTTAAAAAGTAATTAAAAAACTTCAGATGAAAATATCTCAATAACAAATGAAAAATTCATTTTTATTTTTCATTCGAAGAATATAAAAATCTTTATTGTAATCGGAATTAAAGAATTTTTTTTAATAAAACCTTTGATTGAGGATATAAGGGAGGGGGACAATATGTTACAATATGTAGGAGTAAGGTGGATCGAATTTCTAGAATTTAAAATGTTCAAATTCATATTACGACTGATTTTCTATTATCACATTCATGTATCATATTTGTTTAAGTGAACTTGCTTACTATATTTAAATGATTATTGCAATACAAAAAGATATATACACTTCACTACTCAATGTTTTCAATTTTATAATAATAAAATAATAATGATTTTATTTTATTTTTACAATAATAAAATAATTGTGTTCATCTATTAAAATACTTTTTCGTATTCTTTACGCCTTAAGTGTCTTCGAAATTCTTCTTATTATCGACTTCTTCAGATATAACATCTCTAAAAGGGTCAAAAGATACTTGATGAAACTTTAAAATCAACCACTGGTATTGATCTCAAAGTTTTTTTTACTCAATACCCAATACAAAGATCTGACATTTGCAATATGGGGAAATGAAATCACGTTTTAAAAAATATAAATATTTTCAAAACGTGATATTTGATGACAAAACTGTCCTCAAAAAAGAAACATTTCAAGTGATTATAAACTAAAAATATGTAATTGTTATTGTGAATTTAAAATAAATGGTTTTGTAGTGTTTTCATTTCGTAAAGAATGCAGCGATAAATTGCATACTATCAACAAGATTTGTAATGTTATCTTAAAAGCCAAATCTGCAATTCCACAAATGAATATTGTAGTAGCGTGTGGAAAACGATCATAAAAACAATTTTTCGATTGAATAATTTATGTAATCATTAATAAATAATAGTTGAATAATTGTTAAGAATTAACATTTAACATTTTTTCATCTTATTCTAAAATAATAGCTATTAAAAATTATATAAAAAATTTATTTCCAATTATATACATCAATAATTTTATTTTTTGAAATTCTCCAACAATGGTATAAACACCTGGCGTCTCATGCAATGTTGGAATCTTATTGGAAGATTCCGGTTTTGAGATGCTTTGGATATACGGAGACATAGACGCGCTTAGTCGAATATATTTCTACTACATATTTGTATACAAGGTAAATGTGATAGACCGTCTGACAGTTGTTTCGAATCAAACCAGACACAAAAAAAGGAAATAAAAAAACCGAAAAATATTTCAAATAACAGAACTTACCAAGTAATTTTAGTTGCACTAATACGTAAAAACACTGATGATAGTTTGTTGTTGACAACACGTCGTATCAGGGCGTTTCGCCTCACTTGATAATGATATCAATGTACGGCGAAGCTTACGAATGAACTTTGTAGTTCATTCGCGAGGTGCGTTGCATGTCAACGTCCGAGGCTATCTTTTCCACGTTGGCAAATATTTGTATGAAGATTTCATTGATTAGTAATTGTTTGATAATTGCCTGTGAAAATGTTTCATTTTCACCATACATCATGTTTGGTTGTCGTTTGTCTATGAAGGTATTGAAATTAATTACTGATGATAATAATTATTGTCATAGTTATTTTCAGGATGAGATTTACATTACTAGCAGATGGTATATTTGATCATACCACAAATTCAGTTAATTTTTATATCAAACTGATAAATTAAAAAAAAACTATTGTCACCATTCGAAAATCGCAAAATAATTGTTTTTTTTTCAATAAAAAATATTACATTCAGTGTGTAAACAAAAAAAAAAAGAAAAACAAACTTGCAAAAGTGTATTTATGAATAATTTATAAATATAACTTTGAATTGCTATTTCTTAATTTTTTAAGTTAAAAATTTAAAATAATATAAATATGTGGAAATATTGATTCGAATGGAAATAAATATTTTTACAATTCTGCCTACGGCAGATAAATTGGTCGAAGACGACGCAGTAATCGCAAAGTAGGTAAAAAGGTTTCGCTTGCACTAACTTATCGGCAGTGCATATATTGCCTTACAAAGATAGGCTAGATAACAATCCCTTAAGATATACCACTAGCCGAAAAATCAGTATACGTAGAAGCAAAATATAATTTGATTTTTGCACTGGAACTTGTAGACCCTTATCACAGATGGTGTTAACGTTCAAAATATGCGGCTTATTTTTATTTTGAAATACAAATAGAATGTTGAATCAAAATGATCAGAAATTTGAAATAAAAATTGTTACATTAATTAACAAATTATTTTTATTTTCCAGGTAATACAGGTGAAAAATTTGAAAAAAATGACTTGTAAGTCATGCATTAAAATGGACTGTCACATATGTTGAGAGACAAGCAATTGAGATGACCCGACAGAATGGAAGACACGAAAAAAAAGGTATAACTTTTCGAGTAATCCTAACTTTCGGACTAACTAGACTTTCCAACGGTGATGATGTTTTGATGATGCTATCACGCTTTCCCCATTCAATTTGTCTTTTTTCTTTTCCTGTCCATGACTTTTATTGTGGCATTATAAGGTTGACGTTAGTTTAATTCGTATTACTTTGCTCATAAATCCATTGGATTCGCGGCAGGGGTTGCTATAACGCGGTGTATATAAAGTGAACTTGAGCCGTTTGAACCAAACGTGAGGGGGTTGCGAGAAGAGGGGTGTGAGATGCGGAAAAGGGGAGGAAATCATACGGGCATGAAACAGAGGGGGCACAAGAGAGTCATCTGCGTTAAGTGCGCGATTCAAGACAGTTTTTGCTGAAACATCGAGCCGTTGATCCAACATTTTCCAGCCTGCTGGCTTTATTGCTGGGCCTGATCCGTCGCTCTGTTCGTACCGCAGTCTTACAAGCCCTTGCAATCGATGTTTTCGTCCCATCTTTTCCATCTGGCTCCGCCTTTCCTCTACCTTCTGGAGAACCGATATCATTTGTCTCTTTGAGACTTTATTTATCGCGCGCATGCTCATCACTATATAGGATTTCATGCAGCTCCACAACCTATCTGGAGTGTAATTTTTTAATCCCACAGATTTTCTTTCGACATTATTTTTCTTCTTATTTTCGCCTTTTTCAAGTTTTTCTTTGTGATTATAGGTCGAGAAAATGTCATGTGAAATAACAATTGCAGCTTTGCTAATATTCGTGTCCCATCAGGTTAATAAATAATCAGTGAATGGTTGGATGATAAAATATATACTATCGTAAAAATCGCTTGAGAGGACGTACACTTGGAAGAAAACAATGGTTTTGTTGGCATATCGATTCGCTATTGTGTGTTAATGGAGTTCGGACAACGAATATGTTGGTTCGAAATTATCAGACTATTGACACGAAATTGATAAGATACAAATTGACCGTCTTCACTTTTTTTCAACAACTTCGCTTAAATCATGAAAGTGTAATAGGGGTCAACTCAATTTTCAAAAGGTTGTTGCAATCATATCAATGCAGCTTTGACTTTTTGATTATTCATTAACTTTCATTGACTCTTAATATGAATATTCTTTAAAATCTGGCTACAAAAAATGAAATTCGTAATCTGTTTATTTATTTATTATTTTTTTTTTTCAGAAATATCGTTCGCGCGTGCATTAATTTTTTGCGACCCAACCTCTTGTAATTTAGAGTGACATAGCATTCGTACAAAAGCGCTCGCCACTTTCGGAACAGGAATTGTAAAAAGCGGAGACAAAATATGGCCTGATATTTCAATATAAAGTGTGACATTGATGATCCATAGATCCATTTAGTTGTCTCGACAGCCGACGATGCGTAACGCGACCCATCATACATTTGCGGAGATTCCATTTTGAAGTTGCGATTTATCTCGTCGCGGGCCATAATTCATCGAGAGAAAAGCCGGAAGCACTGCGAAGTGGCGCAAACCCGAAAGATGTGTTGCGCTCTAACTGCAACCGGAAGTTTGGGGCGAAGGTATAAATTGAATCGGGTCCACCACATCCGACGCGTAAAATGCTTCGCACGCCCTTTAAATTGTAGACCGTCACCCTCCGACGATGTACCGTAGACAGCCATTAAAGAACGGAAAATGCCAATAAGTTAGATGGCGACAGCCATTCGATCTTGCGAATAATGTCTTATACAAGATATTGTGGAGTGATTGCTGCTGAGTAATCACTCCGCACGGAGAACCGAATTCGATCGCTGCTTAAGATATATTTGGCGTTTATTCAACAACTTATGAAATAATTCAATTGTGTTGAAACTTTACGCTTTATTTTAGAAAAAAAGGTGATTAAATTACCGTACGCTACATCTTTATAATCCGTTTCATTATTTTTCTACACAGTCGTTTGTACATTGTAATCGCAGTAGGAATACCGGAATTTCGTATAGTCTATTGTAAAAGCCGAGAGGCATGTGGACGTAAATTATTGCGACATGCAAACTTCAACGAGGTACAATCTACACCACTGCTTTTAGAAATTATTCTTTCCTTATGCGCCTTAGACACGCCACATTTGTGCCAACTAAACCTTATCCCCTCAGAGTTGGTTGATCTTAACGTTATTTATTATTATTTTGAACTATGCAACTAAATTGAAAGAAAAAACAGGAAATCCCAATTGTTCAAATTCTACCTTAGATTCATTAGATTCAAACCGTAATCATTTTTCTTCTTATAAAAATGCGGTAGTACCGTCTCCTGAATATATAATTTATTATATTATTTAATATTGTGCAACTATATTAAATAAATGAACATGAAAATTTTAATGTTCAAATTTGTATTTTAGATTTATCAGATCATAACCATGATAATTTTTTGCTGGATGCGGTAGTATCCTGCTTGGTATAGCTTTCATTTGATCCTCTTCGGTCGATATTGTTATTCGGACATTGAGTTTGATCCTCATTTTAAGCCACGAAGTTTCAGAAACTTCGCAAAGTCCCATGTGATTAGACTTGGTGAGGTGACCACCAAAACCTACGGCTCGTTTCTTGGAATGAGGATTGGTTACAGCGGTGTATGGGATTTGAATGAAGAACTAGGAATCGGACCTGTGGTCACTGCGACTGTAGTTTACAATGCGGTCTGAATACGGTCCGGGCTCGGCTTATAGCTTGTTCGGAACTGGATGCGTCAACGTCATAAAGAGACGATAAATCTTGCACGTGTCTGACTTCAATTTCATTGACCCCAAACTATTATTAACATCAGGGATATTGTCACTTTTTGTGTGCTTGGGTGTAATTTTATATGCTTTGTCAATTCTCGATTAGATGGCCATAAGTGGAACTTGGTAATTCCCTCATTGTGCCTTTTTCTATTGTCGGATGACGTATTTTCTAATTTCAAACATGCTAAACCTCCAAGATTGTGATTATATACTCCTGGTTATTGAAGCTCAACACTTTAGTGAAAGTGGTTATTCTGCTTGGCTTCCATCAAAGCTTAGCAGGAACAAGAATTAATAAGGCATAAGTGTCAATTAAGGATCAGTTAAAACTGGACGTGTCTCGTGAACTTGAGCTCATACGCTGCCCCATTATGTATACCGGGATGATGCAATAAAGTAGCGTTAGTCGTAACAACAAGTTATCGCGCGACCAACAGTGTCGTAACACTCTCTTTGACACACCGTAGGCGACCTTCTGATCGAAACGACAACACCACCAAGTTTAATACTGCTAACAAAGACTATACTTTACACTGCCGTGTAATCCGTACAGATATAACAAACCTATCATCACATGTTATGGACTAACCAGTTTGCTTATTTTGACATCTCTCATATTAAGAGACTATTTAATGATGGTTTTAGAAAAAATATCATTTTTTGATTTCCAAATGAGGTTTTGAAAGAACTGAGTTCTACACTTGAAAAAAGAGTCAATCCAGTCAATCACGGCAATTTTATCTCTGTTCAGGAAGTTTTGAATCTCTTTAGTATGCAAACAGATGGTTGTTAGCTAAGCTTAATGACAACACACAGAGGTCGATGGCCGACAAGGATACGTATCTACGGAAAGGTCGTATTTTTATGGGCACCTATAGCGGGGAGTTACAGAGTCACTGGACATCGTTCAGAGTGCACGTTTTGGTTTTAGCGACTTGATTTTAATGCCCCTTTATTATAACAATCCTCCATATGTTGTATGTTGTGGTTTACCACTACTCCTGTCCAAATTGTTAGAGGTCCTCTGGATATGATTTTTATAGCTCTCTACTTATGTCAATATTTTTTAGAAAAACATATTGACAAAAACATCATATAAACTTATTTTTTAACATTTGTTAATTTATTTTTCATTTAAGGTGGTACCTATATAATCTGCTGGAGCCATCGACATTTATCTGACTGTTGACAAGAAACTTTTCTGTCTGCAATAATCATCAGATGCGAAAAATCTTAGTTTCCGGCTCGCTTGTTTGGATCTGACTGGAATACCACTTAAGCATCTTTCACCTCGTCCCAGTTTGCCAAGACCCGTTTCAGGAATAAGCAGCTTGACGATTCTGATTCGTCCTTTGTACGTAATCCTGCGTCGGTGCAGGGAGGCGTTTGTAGACATTCGTCGTCAACGAAGTAAGAGCAGCCGCACAGAGATATGGACGGTACTGGGGTAAGAGATAAGATAGCTGCGACAGAGGAAAGAAAAAGAAAAGAAAAAGAAAACAGTGAATCGAAGTACGACAATTGTAGAAAAAATAATTTCACAAATTAAGAACGAAATTTATCAGTGTTTTTTTTTGTCTGACAAATAATGAAAAAATTTATGCAAAAACTTGTTAATGAAGGTCTGACCTTAAGATTTTAATTTTTCTAATTTTTCTTTTTGAAGGAAAAAGTCAGAAGTAGTAAGATGTTCCATCTCTATTGCAAAGACACTCTTTGGTCGCTAAGAGCAACGTAACAACAATCCCGTTTAGTGTTGTCGTTGAAAGTGAGACGACATGGTGGCCCAGTGGAGAACTGGTGGGGTGGCTTTTCTCGTGTGTGTCGAAGTATGCGACAAAGAGGTCCGCGCAAAGGGATAAAGAGGGAAAGAGGGAGGAGGTACCAAATGGCAAGGCGATGGTACTGTTGCGGGGTGTCGGGGAAAAACGAGCGAGCGGGGGTGGCTGGCTGGTTGGTGATGCATTGCGCGAACTCCCCGCGGTGAGGTCACGTGACATCAACCCCCGACCTATCATTGATCGCTCCCTGGAGGAACGACGGACGCGGCGTGTCGAGCGAGCCGGGGCTATGTTCGAACAAGAAGAGTGACGAGGATGCTCCTAAAAGCTCTTCCTGCGGCTTGCCTTCTACGTCCGATTCGCACCTCCGCATTTCAGATAATTACAGTGTTACGCCAGATTTCTTTCCTGTCTCTTCTTTATTTTTTTTTCATCGACACCAAAGAGGTTATGTCCGCTGGCTTTCAGCGAATCTTTCATGAGTAGGGGTTTTAGGGTCTTTCTACCTTCCGAACCGACTTTTTTTACTCAGACTTGCAATGTTTTTTGTTTCCTGTTTATTCTATAGAATACAACTTGTAAAAAAGGACTTTTTTATAAGAACGATTTTTTTATAAAAATGTACATGGATTATACAAATGAAAGTACCTGGTGGCTTTCTCTTTAAACGATATGCGAAATTGTAGAAATGATGGTAACAAAAAATAGTGACTGTTTTTTTGCTCGTTTGGACTCAATTTCATTTTCTCTCAACTGCTTTTTTCAGCAAAAAAAATCAAGGGATCATTTTTTTTATGAATGCCGAGAGTTTGATCGCACTGTCATCGAGGAGAATTCGTAATTGCAAAGTCCATTTAATCGTCCACTTATCTGTCGTTTCGATCTTGAAGCGAGTTGATCGCCTGAAACCTGGAACACACGATAGTTTTAACATATAATCGTTAAGGATTCTGTTTACATTCCAAAGTAGCGAAACTAGAATCATGCATAATTATGTACAAGCATGTGAATTTGCATGGGCATGCATGATTGTACACGAGTCTGTGCATAAATATTCATCGACATGCAAGAATTCATAGAAAATAATTGCTCAACTTTGAACAAAGGGGTTTGGCAAAAAGTATGTGGAAGTTCAATGTTGTTTTCTTGTTCATTCAATAATCGTCGAAAAATACTCTCAGTCGGTCGGAAAATGATGAATAAGCGTTCTTATTTCATCAATCGGTCTTTCTATTGACAAATGGTAATCTCAAATTTAAGGACCGCATAGTTTAAAAAAAAGAGCCAAAGGGTGCCCTCTGACAACGAGACAAGCGCACGCGATATTATTTGTTGAATTAAAATGTTCTCACGCGAGCGTATTCGCAATTACGAACAAAATAATTAAGCCGAGCGGGGGCCAATTATGTTTTCTACTCCCCGTGAAATCGAAATTTTGGCGGAGGCAAGCGAGAGGTACTCTTTTCATATCATTCTAGTTATTCAAAAATATACATCTCACCGTCGCGCAGAGTTGAATAATTGAAAGACATGATCAATTAGCCACGTGATATTTGACGATGCGATATTTAGATAATTAACGGGATCAAATTTTTTTTGTTTGGATATTTCGGCGCGCGACTTTTTGTTCGTCACCGACACAAGTATTTTGAATGTTACTTTTGCAACGCCAACTATCAATCAATAAATTACAATATTACAGCCGCATGTCAAAATTCACGGCTTGCTTATTTGCAAATTGAGCGTTTGCCATCGGTCCGCAAGATGATTTTGTTTTGAGCTTTTAAATCACAATTTCGGCGGGTACTGTTGAAACGCAACTCGCGATAATTAGCATAAAATGTCGCTAAATTGGAAAATTATTCGACAATTAAACGCGAGTTTAATCCATCATTCCATTTGTGCGTTTGATATACAAATTTTGATTGATAATGCCGGTTAATTGTTCATAAATCAAAAAAAGTATAACAGATGAGTGGAAGCGCCAACCGCGAGATAATTGAATCTAAGCAACGCTAATTGGGAAATAAGGCATGGGCAAAATCGGCGACCTCGGCAATGAATTGGGCGCGGCGCGTTTCCTTTGTGATGCAAAGTACGTGGAGGTGTCGAAGTGTCTCCTCCTTGAATAAAGTAGTCCATTTTGCCCTCTCGTTATTTCATTTCTTGTTCTTACTACTTTTTCGTGAGACTTTCAAATCAGCGTCCGGAGTTTATAAAAAAAAAAAAAAAAAACAAAAAAAAAAAGGGGTGAACTCTCAGGACGACACTCTCCGAGGGCGGTCGGCTTTAATATCACTTGATTGATAGGATTAAAAGTTTTTGATTCAGAGCCTGACGTCATCGGTCTTGTTCGAGCGCAGAACATCGTTCCGCGTTAATTATGTAACGGAGACTTTTGCGTAAAAAGCAAAGTTGCGCCGTCGAATTAATTGTTTCATCGTGGACACCGCCAGGCTGCAACTTTCATATTCATAAAGCTTCTCTCGTCGGCGCTCCGTTTTATTGTGCTTTCAAGTGTTTTTATTTCGCAACTTTGCCCCGGCTTGCTTCCATTCAAAAATTTATTAGAGTCACACGAAGAGAGTGTTTTTCATAGTCAAGTTCGATCCGTCGGGGGCAGGGCGATTTTCGTCGGTTAATTTTTGTATTTGTAATCAAGCCTTTGAATATATAAAAATTTCAGCATACTGGCTGAAGTGTGAAATTATAAAACATGAAACGTATATATAAAGGTTAGTTTGGAAAGTATACGGTTGTTTTTCATCCTGGGTAATCCAGGCTCGTCTCTCGGCGGTAGTTGCGCGAGAGATACCGAGTTATATAATTTTTCTGCATGCAAATTAATTCCATCGCTTGAGTCGTAATTCCATAAATTCGTCAGAAGTGCGTGACAGACGGGAAACGCTGAGAGTACACCGGATGGTGGTGCAAACGTAACTCGGGTAAAGACGAATGAAGAAGACGGAGGGACGGAAGTTGAAGTGAACAAGAGAGCCTAGGAGATCCGTGGGATGGGTACAAGAATAATTGAAGACGAGTTTCCTCCGAGTAGCACACTGAATGCAAGGGGTGGTTGTGTGGCGAGAAGAGCAGGAACAGAGACTTCTCCCGAAGAATAAGATGAAGAAGCAAGTGCGCGGACGCGGGGCAAAGAATGGGTTGTTGATGGAGCCAGCACCAGATGTTATCTCCTTCGTTGGGGCGACGCTATCAACTTTTAGACAATACGAGACTTTTCGACAAAATATCAAACTTTCGAGCCAAGAGACCTCTCGCCTGTCGCAGTGATTGCCTCCTCTCTTTCTCTCGCTCTTTGTTTTGTTCATGTGTCGCGACAAATTGAGAGATTTCTTGCTTGAAACCTCTTCGCGGATTAACAAATTATTACTTTGCTTGTGATTGACTGGATGCGTTTTTTAAAATTCTCCTCGTTTTCTTCATCGCGTCGATTCAAATTAAAAGCTTTTTATTTTCAAGTTACTCCTGGTGGATGAACAAAAAGCTACTTCCAAAGTGGGAATTCAATCCGATGTAAAAGAAAGAATTTATTTAACGAGAGAAATGTAAAAATTGGACTGATAAAAAGCGCGCTGGAACCCGACATAGCCCGATACCGCACAGATTTGATCGGATGACAATAAAATTGCCGAGGGTAGGAAAGAGATAACGGACGTTAATGTGACCAAATCGAGAAATAGGCAGGGTAATCGAGCAGCCCTGGAAAACGGACGGATGTTGGCGGAGCGCTTTTATCGTTGCTTCGGCTCGTAAATTGAATCAAAGAAACGAAATGAGTGCCCGGGATACCTATTTCACAACTTAAAATGGCCCTTTAATCAATGTCCCGCGATTCTTTAGCTACCAGTTTCTCAGATAAATGACCGGAAATCGCGCGCCGCTGATAACGAAATTGCTCCACGCGCTTGCTCTCCAAAGACATCCCAAGTTTCTCGCCTCGTTAAAAACGTTCGACAACAATGAAACAGTTTATTTAAGATGGTCGCTGTTACGAGAGTTAATTGACAAATCAACTTTAAAGCCGCACTTATCTATCTCAAACTATAACATCAATTCATATAGCATTCTCCAATGGACATTATTTTTATCCTATCAAAAATGGCCCCCCTCTGTGTTGGTTCGTAAAATAATTAGGCCTAAATTAATAGAACAGTTGGCAACGCTGTGTCTCATTGGTAATCTGCTTGTTTCAATCAACGGATGATTTCAAATTATAAGCCCTCGAGTATACCCAGAGGATCTTCATTTGCATTCGGGATGTCGTGTCCTGGAGAGGACAGGTGTGCCTGCGAGATAAAGAAACGCATTTTTCTACCAATTATTGGTATTTCGTTCGAAAGATGTTGGCGACAGCTGACATCTTATCATACCCTTGTATACCAAGTATACATGAAGAATGGCATCGCGCTCGATGAACAATATTATGTCGACCAAATTATTCAACTAATTACCCTCGTTATTTTTTCAATTTTTGTTATCATAATTTTATTTAAACAAAGCTGCTATCTGCAGCTGTACAATCTTTCTTACCAGAACAACTTAATACTTATCATTTTTTATGTAACTGTAGCTATATGTACGTAATTGATATTTAAATTAGACCTCTATGTAAACGTTGTATATCGTTTTTTTTTCTGTTTCAGAGTGAGTTTATTGAAAAAATTTCATGGCGAATGAGTTAAACGAAGCGTGGCGATCTATGTCGACGTCTTAATGAAACCAATGTAAATCGGTGTTCTGAACAAGATGCATAACGGCGGGGCAAAAAGTATGAGTATAGAAAATAAAAGACCCGGCAGATCAACAAGATGCAAGCAAAAATGCACATGTGAAGGTGGTAAGTATGGGTTCAGAGTGAGATAAGCATCGCCGACAAAATGTGGCGCTTCGAGACGAGAAGGATACTGTCAGCTACACCTTCATCATGTCAGCAAAGTAACTGACGCGCGGTCATACTACCTCCGCGATAACTCAAACTTGCGCTATCAAGAGGCGGATATAATGATACTGTTACTTGTTCTGATCACTCTTTCGACTTATTATTACACGAACGTTAAATTTTTCGATTTCTTTTTAATTTCTTTTTCTTTTTTCAAATTAAAAGATATTTAAATTATATGTCATCACACATGTTTTTCAGATGGAAATCGATAAGGGTCTGAGTTAAGATTGAAGTTCAAATTTGTGGTTTAGGATAATTAATTGTCGGGTTGGAATGATATTTATTTTAATTAAGGTAAAATTCGTTCACAAAAAAGTTTCGCCAACTTGGAATTTAAAAAGTTCTCAGCCCACTTGAAATTTGAATTTTAGTCACTTTTTGAAACATTACAAAATGTTCCCTTTAATGAGATAGAAGAAAAAATTTGAAATGTTCAATAAGTGGCTACAAAATTTCGTACTTGAAAAAAATTTTGTATGTGCAAATTGAGAACTTGGTCGTTTGATGGATGTCAAATTTTATTTTAACTCTATCTCTTCTTCTCAGAAAGTCAAGTTGTTTGTCATAAGCAAATCAGATCAAAGTGGCAATATGTAAGGTATGAACGGAACGAGAAGAGTTGGATTACAGTATTTGGACAAAGTCATGAAGGAGCATTGTATTGAATGTACACAGACGAGGCAATGCAGAATAAGAGGCAAACTGCGGCGCGGTTTCGGTGGGATGGTTCCCTCTGGCGTTACATTCCCGTGAGATTTATGCTTGAGTTGGGCCGCCGACTGCGCTCGAGTGCAAGCTTCGTGGTAACCAACGACAAATATATCGAGGTATTCCCGTGGAATTGAGCCGCACTCGTTCTTATACTGGGGTCACACGAAATATGTTCGTTCCTTCTTCGACAATTTGATCCCACCGCTGAGATAGCATTGTGCTCTCTGCCCGGCTAAGCAGATATATTTATATTTCGCGGTTGGTAACCCGCGCGCACTTTCTTCCCCCCTTTTTCGTTTTTTTTATTCCTTCATCCTTCTTTTTCGCTATGTTCGCATGTGATAGCTCAGTCGGACCACTGTCCTACTCCACGATCATATGATGTTTCTCTTCGATACACGTACAACTTTTACGATTTTTGTTCGATAGCAACTCGCCAACTGCGACTTACATTTTCTATCCGAATCCAATCGGTAACTTGACTTTTCTTGTTTCTTTCTGTACGACAAAGCCCGATTTCATTTAAAAACAAAAAATCATATTATTTACTTGTTAAAAAAAATGATCATACGAGTACATTAGCAAAATAACTCTTTGTTTATTATTCTTTGTCTCTACCAATCGATGACAGGGTCTTGTTTTCTGAAAAAAATTATCATGATCAGGTGTAGCCCAATAAATTATATGAGGGTAATTTAATTAATAAAAAAAAAAGCGACGAGTCGGTAGCTTTCGCACGCTTGTCATTAAGTTGAAAGCAATATTCCCCTGCCCGGTATACTTGAATGCAGAGTCTTGGCGTGTTTTAACACGTGTTTTGCGCAAAAATTTACCGCGATCACGCCGCGATAACGAAAAACGCAGCAGTGGCATACAAGCAGCAGCAGTAGATTTTCGATTCCCGTGGCATAATTCACCCCTTTCCCTACGGTTCAAGGGGCAGTGCCGTCAGTTACAAGAAAAATGGTCTCAGAATTGTTACCTCAAAGATATCGAGCCAAAAATTGTCCGCTTCTATACAGTCTGCAACTTTTAAACCCCGCCGAATATCGTCGTTAGTCAATTGTTTTACGTACCGTAAAATGAAGTTGGCAAAATTTCTAGTTCAATTGTAATTTTTTGGTTTTTAACATCTTGTCATAGTAAAACACAGATATGCAGTGATAATAAAAAATATGTGGAAGAGTTGTTATGTTTGCCTTTACAGAAATGTTGTTAAACGGTAACTGTGTTATAAAATTATGTCGACATTCATACATAACACCAACTATGATATATGCTGCGCTACCGACCACGGATAACACACTCGAGTTTGTGTGTTTACGCATGAAAAAGTTTTGCAGTTTTGTATATGGGTGTTTGCATGTGGCTTACCTGCGTTGGTGCCTCTACACCCAACTTACAACTCACCCAGTAAGAATTGTATACTCTGACTAACAAAGTTGCAAACCATATCTAGTCCATATTTTTTTATATTTTATATATATAAAATATATACATATATACTGTTGATCTGACTTTGATCCTTTTACTTAGTTGGGATTTTCCATTTTTAAAATTACTTTAATATGAACCAGAAAGAATGAAAGAAAAGTCATAATAGAAAGTTATACCAATGTTGCGTTAACATGTAAGTGTCACCACATGAATTTTTTTTTAATGGTAACTTGAACAAATATCAAGTAATGGTGGACGAAGCAAAATGGAAACTTGCTTCTTGCAACACACATAGTTTAGCGAATAGTTCGCCAACATAACTCCTTCTTTTCTCCAAGTTGGAATGTAACGTAAAAGCATCACGCGGGCGCTAATTGAAAATGAACGATCTGTGGAAGATATTGCATTAACTACGTGCGCGTACACGTGGGCGTTCGATACCCAAGCAGGTTTTGCTCTCGTAAAAAGTATCTACATACTTATGTTCAAAACATCTTGCTCTACAAATCGCCAGAGAAGAAGAGAGGTCAAAAAATCACTGTCAAATCAATTAAAATTCAATTAAATTTGTAATTGTAACTGATGTAAATATATAATATATAATTTTAAATTCAAGATGGAGAGGCGCAAAAGAGCAGAACAATGTTTTGAATTTTGACGCTAACAAACACTTCTGTAACATGGCATCAGTCACCAATGCGGCTTCTAAATCACTTGGAACAAAAAGCGCCGATCAATTTCAAATTTATAGTCCAGACCACGTTAATTAGTAACCTCGAGGCTGGCGCGGTAAAAACCTTTCGATTTGAAGGCTGGGTAGTGCTGGGTTTTATGGGCGTGATTTCTATATGATTTACGTAGCCGTAGATTCATCGATAAAATTATTTGTCTTTTTTCAATGCTTACGTCAATCAGGCTTGGTTATACGTATGACTTTCATCATGCTTTTATTTCTCATTTTGTGTGCACAATTAGAATATCGCGATTGCAATTCGAGTCTTAATTATTGTTCACAAAAATATGTATCGTCAAACAATAGTCAGCATCAGCATAGAATCAATACCAAATGTTGTAGGTGGAATAAATATGTTGTGCGAGACGAATTTAGTGAAACGCAATTTGAAATTGAGTTGGACATTGAAGTTCGTGGAAGAAGATTAAAGCTCTTGTTACGCAGACACCAATGTTATTTCCCAAGAGATGATGGCGCGAAGGATACATGGGATTCACAGCGGTGCGAATGTAGAGCGAGAGTTTGCTGTAGGATCTGAACTAGAAACGGATGATGAAGAGGTGTATGGCGAAGTGAGAACAAGTTAGTTATTGGTCGCGCTACGATGGTTTAGGCTTAGAGACAAACTTGATACACATTTATCTGCGAAATGTATCAACATCTGTAATGTATACCAAACTTCATCAGTATTATATTTGATTTCAAATTTGTTTTGTTGGATAAATTGAATTATCTGGTTTATTTCAATACCATATGAATTTTTTGTTAAATACACTGCAAAAAATAATGTTTTATATGAAACGTTTTTGTAGTCACTTTTTAAACATTCCAAAATGTTCACAATACTAATGAGATAGGAAGACATTTTGAAATGTTTAAAAAGTGACTACAAAAACGTTTCATTTAGAATATTATTTTTGCTGTGTAATGTTTTCCTCTTTATAGATCGAGTAGATTCGACATTCTTCTAGGAAATTAAATTTGGCATCCATTAGGAAAACGAACGTATGATGTTTTGAGATCGTGTACACGGTGTACGTGGCGTTAACCATTGCTAATGGCGGCTCGTATCGCCCTCATAGTTACGATGTCAGTCGCTTACAGTTTCCCTCGGACTCCGCCCCACATCCGCCCTTTGCCCTCGACAAATGCGTGCTATTACACACCTGTACTCATGGCGCGGTCACTTTTGGCCGTTTCTTATGTTCCCGTGACGTTTGGTACGTCTTTACAATGTCAGCACCTCTGTTTGTCTTTGGCCCTTTCCTTTCTTGCGAAATGTTTAACTGCAAATAAGGAACAATGTTTGGACTTCTTTAACCGCCGAAAAAAGGGACCCACATGAGTTTTTCAGCAAAGCCACTTTGCTGAAACGAGGTTGAGTCTCTCATTGAAAATTCATCCTTATCTCAAAAGTGTTTGTCTTCAAAAATTTTGGCACAAGTGTTCCTCCTCTTGCGGCGTGTTTGATATTGTTCTTATCAAAAGAGATTTTTTTTTTCATTCGAACAGAAAAATAGGATTTTATCTGCTGAATTTCTACGGATTTAAACATGCTGAGATTTAATGTCAAGTGACATAAGCACCTTGCATTCGGTTGAAGAAAACAGAAAGACCCCACAGGATGCGAGGTGGAATTTGCAAAAAAGAAAAAAAAAAAAGATTTAAGTGATCTTAATAATTCGTGATGGTTCCGCATCCTTGTTCTCGCGCGTAATCTTTCTGCGAGGAGGTGACTGCGCATGAACATGTGTCTGACATTTTTAATCGCGAGATTAAAATAACTGATGCTAAGGTGTATCCAGGAATTCATTATCCGTCGGGTGAGCGTCCGGCCACCCAAAGTGTCGCGTGTCCAATGCACTGGTAAGCCTTTCATCCTTGTTTCACACCCGCCGAAATAAAAGAAACAGTTCCGAAAATTGTACACCAATCGGTGCAGCATGACGTTGTGGATAGATGTCAAAGGATTAGCATTCTGCAAAGATAAGCTCTGATTCGAAAGTAGCATCATCTGTATTAACGTCCATCATTTTTTTTTTCATATAATCTCCACTCGCGACGAGACGTCCCTTTACACGGCAATTTTTATGACAATGAGTTAGCTCTTGTTTGACATGTTCGCAGAGTGATTATATATTGGTGCAATTTGTTTGAAAATAATTTTTACTATAAACGAAAAAGGTGAATTAAAGATTTATTTATAGTCATTTCACCTTCACTCACGTATCTCTTCTTAGGGTGAATAAATATAAGATACAGTTTTTATCGAAACAAGAATGTTGACAATGCCATTTACTGGTTCACATCATGCCTCGACATTAATTCTTAGTGAAAATTAATTCACTTCCAACATTTCATTTTCTAGTTTCTCTTATATACCTATTTAGTGTTTTATCCACGATTCTTGTTAAGCCGGTAATTACGATGGCAAAGCGACGTCAGACAATGTTGGCACTTCTCGCGAGGAGTCAAGTGTATTCATTACAGATAAACCGTAGTCACGCGAGTATTTTCCACCAGTCACAGAGTGAAAGAAAGAGACGGCAAAGCAAAACGTAGATTCATCATTTTGTCAGCTTTGATCAATTGTATCGAATTTCACAGAGTGAATTCTCGGATAAGATATGCAATCAGATTCCGTCGGTAAGATTATCATAAAATTGTCGAGGTTGGAAAAAAAAAAAGTATGAACAGAGATTCAGTTATCGGCAAATTTGATATTCAATTATGTAAAAAAGCTTGCGGAACAGAGTGGCGTTCGGGTGAATGATATGGCGACTTCCGTAGGGCGGTACCATAAAAGACCATGTATATTACACAGCCGGTTAAGTGTACGGTTTCGCTCAAAGGTGCGTAAGCCATTGCTAGCAGCCATGTTTGAGCAACACTCGGTACATCGACGTACTACCGTCGATAACTCAAGTACATGCATTAATTTCAAGGCTATCTCATTTTTTGTCTCTTATGACAGATCAAACAAAGTTCTGTACGATTTCCTCGCCGCATGAAAGGCATATCTCAGTCGGACCGAATGAATTGGAGTGAATTATCGTGTAATTAATTACGACATTTAGACACGACATTGGTCTTGGTAGCATTATTTATTCGAGGGCTTACGCGGTCCCGGCAAATACTGCTCAGTGTCAGCGAATGTCTATTTTGCAAGTTGGTAGCCGTGTACCACGTTCCGAGAAACCAGTCGGATGTCAACGTTTGCCGTGCGCAAACCTGGCGGCTTCTTTTTCGCCGAGAAATTTGCACCAAGAAATAGTTGACGTCTTATCGTCATCAAACACTTCTCTCGCGCTGCGCGCCCAGCCTCTTTCAATGCGGACCGAGATGTTGCCGAGGCGAAAATGTTGTGTCTGCATTTTTTACAACCAGATTTACATCTCGGTGTACACCGAATCTCAACTTCATATCGTACAAAATTGAACGATATTTTTGCATAAAAAACATGTAACAGCTGTCTCACTCTATCATATAAACGGTCATAAATAATTGATGCAGCGAATCACATGGTAGATGCTTCTTTTTTTTCAATTCGGCATCTTTGAATGGGCAAAAGTGGATCAGTTTTGAAGCTGATTGCCTGATGCCAATTAACTTTTTCAGTAGCAAAGTGTTATGTACGAAAACTAACAATGAATATTCACTGTATAAGCGCAGTCATTCGGACAAAAAGTGTGGGCCGTTTATAATGAATTGTTTTTGAGATCGGATGAAGAGCAGAGCGGCCGATGGCTTTTTTTACTCTCTCTTCGGGTACTTGAATCGCATATTCATCTGAGGCAACATCTCTTGCGTTCAATAAGTGACAGCCGTAACCGGCGCGTTAATGTGCATTTAATTCGATTTGCAAACTGAATTGCCGAAGCTTTTCCGCGCGCAAGGCAAATGCTCATAAATATGTGTACTCTTCTTATTATAGATATATCCACTCTCTGTTATACGGCGCGTTGCTTTTACGCTAGTTAATCAGAATTAAAATTCAGTCGCGCGAGTCCAGCTCGGTGCATCCAATTTAAAAATGAAGTGCTTTTTCATATTCATTCAGCAGCCGCGGATCTTTTCTCATTTGTTAGCGAATAATAATTAAAAATACTTGACGAAATCTCGCCCGCGCGCTCGCTCGAATATTAGACCGTACTCTTTTTTTTCGCTCCGCATGCCATTCGCATATATAAATGTTGCGCGCGGTTGTTTTTTTTATCGCGCTTTTTCTCCTACCTCGTATACGGCCATGATTGCCCACTTTAGCTTAACTGACTTTAACGATAATTAATATTTTTCAACTCTTTTACGATAACTTTCACAGACGCGCGCTATTTTTTTTCTATCTCGCTCTCTTGCATGATTTTTATGCTTGACTTCCTGAAGTTTTTCAGAAAAACATGTTAACTCCTTTTTTTTCCGTTCGTTATTATCGTTTGATGACAACATGCAATTATTGGGAGAGGTGTAATTAGAAGAATTTTTAAATTGAACGCATGGCTGTAAAAAAATTGGTTGCGTGATTAGGAAACAAAGTATTTTATGTCGAGAGCGTCGATGTAACGATGTTGTTGGCCATTTGCAGATAACGAAAAGCAACGTCCTCGAGATTATTATGATCCGACGTAAAACTGATTATGTCGCGACACGTGAATCGGCTGAAAGCATGATACATGTGGCGTGCGACCCCAAGGGAGCGCCCTAATGAATGAGCCGGGCAATGAATACACGCGAATGACTGTAGTTTGGATGACTCTTAAAACGAAGGGGCGGACTTGGTCACGTGCCGTAAAACCCGACGTTGGATTCAGCGGACCGCTGGACCCACGCTCTCGCTGCCACTTTGTGCCCCGTTCGCTGATCCTTTTGTTATTTCTTCGTCGCTGGCATGATTGATATCGCGGCAAGAGTAGAACTCGTATCTCTTCTTTCTCTATCTCTCTCTCTCTCTCTCTCTCTCTCTTTGTCCCAAATCCGACATTGTCTGAAACTTTTGATTTTCAAGCGATAATTAATAATAGGGATTTTAGTATACTGGTGTTAAGATCGCGCGGGAAAGCCATGCCTTGTGATTGGTTGTAATTAATCTGGTACGATATATTCAGCCGATGACAGTTGGCGATAAGTTTGCGTGGGGGTTTTTCATTTTTTCATGGAATCAAATTTCATTTAATGGCTGATTTCATCAATTGGAATGATTTTTCAAATCCCCAAGTCCCAACTGTGGCTGCTGATCATCATCAATATCCATTTAATGACTATTCGTGTACAAGTTGATTAGCATCATTACCAAACCGTCATTGAAATTTTGTTTAATATAAAATGATTGGATGGAAAAAAAAAGTTGACACCTTTGACAATCGAGCAATTGTTGTAACGAAATGAATGACACCATCAGCGACGTCGTCGAATGATGAAACCAATTAAATGATCCCCAATTACTTAGCGTATTCCTTTACGAGCTGACAAACGAAACTTATTATGAGCAAAGTATGGCGCGAAGTAAATTACGGTTTCGCCAGATAAGCGCCGTAGGGGTATTCCGTAATTTGACAAAATGACAATACCGGTTGGAATTCTTGCGCAAAAGACAATGGGCGCAGTCTATACGCGGAGGTGGAGAGGTTTTAGTATAACGAAGAACTATCGTACGTGATTCGCATCGATTGTTCTGGTTGGGGCAATTGATTGGAATCCTGTGTGTTCCAATGCTCTGGCTCTTGCATCCCAATTGCCTTTCGGTCTCCTCCAATATATTGACGAGTACCTCCACGATCGCGTAATATCTCGCCCGAAGTAATTACGAGAGCAGGCGGTCGGCGATCCGAGCAGAGAGCAGTGCTGCCATTCGCATCGCTATGTTCTTCTTAAGGTCTCGATTATTGAAGCTACCAGTATCGTTAATTGGTGGATCCGGATGCCAATCGGCGTAAACGAAATTCAATGCTGAATTTCAATTCATTACAATTGCTTTTAATCCTTTATTAAAATTATATCAATTCACTGATGATGGAACTTATTGGATGTTAGAAAAGAATGTCATATTTTTGGACACTTCTTTTTTCTTGTTAAAGATTAAAAATAATTTTCAGCTTTTTAAAAAAAAGTATAGTTCTCTTCATTGTTTTATAAGATTAGCGTGTAAGAGAAAATTTATTGTAATTGAATACAGTGTTAGGGAAAAAACGATAGAAAAGGCCTAAGATATTATGACGTCTTGACACTTAGGTTCCGGGGAAGTATATAAGGGAGTACACTTGGCGTTAGTATCGGATGTAGTCGCGGAGACAAGGAAGAGAGCACTCGAGCAAGAGGGAACGTGAGCTGTATCGCCAACCGCGGCTTTAATAAACCCCTCGGATTGCCAACGACGTACCATTGTGGCGGAGCCAACCAGATTCAAGGTGGTCTGAGTCCTTATACTTACCCTCCTGCCCAAGGAGTCTCTCTCAATATCCCTTTGTTTAGGGTGCTTACTGAGACTTTACCGAGGATGTTGCGCCGCCGAAAAGTGACTTACGTGCGTTACACAGAACATTGTTTGAATTCAGCCATTGTTCATATCTCGTGTATTTTTATATTAAGTGAAAGCCCAAGTCTACAATAGTATTTCGATTGTGAACACCTCCAAAGACTATGTTCGCACTTTGTCAAAAGATCTATTTTTCGTTCAAATTGATTCATCGACATTTATTTTTCATATAATAATTATAAATATACTTTATGAAAAGCGAAAGTCGCAAATTTCAATTTGAGACAAATCATTGATCAAGTACTTTTTCAGTAACAAAATTTTTCCTCTTATTGTAGTCCTCTTGGAAACACATGTCTCACATCCATGGGATCCCCAACTGGAGTTGGCCCCCGTTGACACGAAACGCGCATTAGGCGCGAGTCGCGTTCTTTCTTGCGAACTCGGGTCCCCCTGTTCGACTCCCGTTGGGAAAATATGCGTTATGAAGCCTCGATACGCGCTGCGTATACATTTGTCTCTGCTTGTCTCGGCAGTCGTCGCTGCCGAACCAACTGCGATGTAGCACTTTAGCGCGACTGTCGAACACGAGTGTCTTGGGTTCGCTTATATAATTTAGCGCTGTCTGCAAACTGTCTTGGGAATTCGTTGACTTGATTCGCTTTTTGCAATCTGCTGCTTATTCGCTCGTAGTCTCATGTCAGAGATATATTAATACTAAAAAAAAAAGAATGTTATAAGGTTAGGGAAAATTGTCAATAACGATGACTTTATGTTTTTCTTTGCTTTGTTTTGTTTTCTAAAAGCGGCAAAATTAATTTGAGAAGGGAACACTTGTTAATTAGCCGGTGGATTGTATTATTATAATTGTAACAAAATACAGCTGTCGAGGCTAGATGGTCCGTGATACTTTCATCGCCTACTTGTATTCATACGTATATAATTTGCAAAAATTGCGAGAAACAAGTTTTCAAAGCGCATCTCGACTTAATAACGAGGTTCCCGGCCGACAAACTTATTTGAAAAGTCGTAACCAGAAGAGGAGACGATATATTTATTGCTTAATTCGCGCTTCTTTGTTTCTCATAAAAGTGAGAAACCGCTTTAATAACGGGGGGCTGTGCTTGATGTATATAATGAGAGGTTGGTGCGGTGTCGGCGCTTAGCCACTCTCATTCGCCTTTTAACCTGTTTGTCGATTTGACGGTTGTGAAAATTGCTACAAGCTTCCCTGGCGGTACGCGAACGGTGTGCCATGACCGTTTTCGGGTTGCGTATTAAAACGCGATAAGATGTATAGAGCGAGCTTAATGAACACGCCTTTTTCACCTTGCTGAATATTTTTTCACAGCGTAATGATGAAAACGATGAATATGAAGGGATCCCGGCGGATATTACACACTGGCAAAAAGGGACTTCTTATTCGTCGGAGTGTGCACAACGACGAACAGGAGCACGTGATTCTCGGTCGTAATTTTAGCGCGACGCCGTCAAAAAGATGAAGAAGAACTGGATAAGACCGGGCGTGACGAAGAAAGCACAAGGGCCGAGCGAGCGGCGCGACGAGGAAGACAGGGCTCGATTGTTCGAGGCGTGGAAGCGCGTCTTAGATGCGACAATTGAGGTTCCAGACGGTGAACCTGCAATCAATGCTCCCACTCGTAGAGGGTTGTGAAATTCGCTCGAGCTTGCAAGCTTGGCTTTGTCTGTCCGTGAAAGAGGGTGCTGCTGCCAGTCCAATAGAAGGTCTCGTCCGAATTCCACTTTATTCGATCCTGATGTTTCCGTCCCAGAGACATCTTGCTTCAAAATCGATCTTTTAAATTGTATTCATGACGCGACTCCCCTTACCATGACCAAACTTCTTATTTCTTCTTTAACTATTTTGAGATGTCTGAAAGTTTAAAAAAAAATAAAAAAAGAACAAGTGGATTAATTAATGCAGCATTTATTAAAATGTCAACAATGTCGGAGGGTACTGAAGCAGAACTGGAGCACAATTTTCAGGCTGTAAAAGCAATTTTCGGGGGGGGGGGGCGGTGAACGAAATGAGGACGCGCGGTGTTGCGTGATTGATAATGAATCCGGTGAACGAGAGGTGCTATTAAATTCACGGGAGGTCTAGCTTTATGTAATTGATCGCGGCTCGTTCGGGCTTAAATTTTGTTGCCCTGGACAGATTGCACGGCAGATATTGACTGGCGATATCATCGTGTCGACTCTGCTGTTGTACGTGTATGTCGTAATGAAATCATGTGCGATCCAAGATAAAGAGATCATCGCGACTATGGCGATGACAACGATGATGAATTACGTGCGAAGAACAATTAACTTTCATGAATACAAAAACAGACACCTCAGAGAGTTGTGTTGTCTCGTTAATATATACTGAAACCTGATGCAAAATGCGCTTTTGACAAAATGCGAATCAAACCAGTTTGCCCTGAGAGACACCGCGCTTAATTAAATTACGTTTACGATTTTATCATTTGTAATTAAGATTTGCCGGTGATAATAAAATTATCAACAATGTTAGATCTTTTCGCTAGGTAATTATTTGTGATATGTATAAAAAATTTTGACCGCATAAATAATTTTTCATGAAAATTGAAATAAAGTTACAACTGCAACTAGTTATGAGCCCTTTCGAGGGGAAAATTTAACCAAATTGTGTAAAAACAATATGATGCATGGATGAAGGATATCAATTTATTTACAGTGTAAATAAATTCAAAATCTAATGTTCATTTTATAACGAAATATCACTGCCCTTTTAATTTGAAAAGCATCACAAGTTGTACTTATTTGAGGTGTGAAATGAATTTTCATTTTTGAAACGTCGTGTTTGAATTAAAAAAAATAAAACTAAAAAAAATGAAGGCACGGGAGGAAGGAATCTTAAACAGGAACAATAGTGCAATGAAAATTTCCCAAAAGATATGTTTGATCGTGGATCGAAAAAAAACTTGTTAGTTATACTAATTTGAAAAAATTTAAGTCTAGGACTACGGTGTATTGAGTGATAGAAAAGCATAAGCGAACCCTTGGTATGCCCGAGGCCGGCATTAATGACGAGGCGGCGCTCTCGTTACGGTTGGCCTGGGGCAGTCGACCAGCTCCTCTGCTCGTAATATGTAGTCAGGATATTATTTGTTTCCACTTGTTTGTACTCGGGTCCTGACAAACAATCGTTACTGATGGAAGGCCGCACATCTCGCGATTTCGCACGTCGGTTCTATACAGCGAATGAGAGAAACTCTTTGTGCCCACTGCTAACGATAATTATTGCTGTTATACCTACGTCAGTAATGGCTCATTCAGCTGGTGTCGACAGGGGTTTTTGTTTTTCCGCCGATGCCATTTTTTGAACTTTGCGCCCGCTCTCTTTCTCTCAATGGGTAAATCGCGCCATTAACCGAACGTGATATTCACAGTTATATATATATATACGAACCTCTTTTATCGTGGTCAGTTAATGGTGTACTTTTGTTCCGCAAATCGTACAGTCAGAGTTCCATCTGTAATTAATTACATCGGAGGCATTTTTTTCCTCCGGCTTTTCAAACGACGAGATAATTGCGACAAAGCAAATCTAAGCACAAAGACGTCGATTGTCTGCGGCGCGAAACCGAGCAGTCAATGCAAGAATGTGCGCCAAGCATCTTCCAAAAGATGTCTATTCAAGTGTCGGCCTCGTTACGCGTCACTTTTAGAATTTAATTTGTGTGGCTTATTGGTGAATTACACCACGCCGAGGATGCACATTTTGTAAAGAGTTATGATAAACGTTCAATTGTCCCTGAAAATTGAGCTTTCCCTCCTGTTGAATTCACAATATAATTATTTGATCATCATTTTTTTTGTGCACTATGAAAAATTGCAATTAATTTTAGATTGAAATTTGTGGTTTTTTATCGTCTTGGGATGTACTTTTTTTCGTCTCTTTCCCTCTAAAACTATATTTTAAAAGATTCATTAATCATAGAAAGTAACCCTTCTAAGATGCCAAACAAAAATTATTGGCTAAAAGATCGATTCAGACGAAGCAGCTGGTTGCGCGCATTCTCTTTTGGCACCTGTTCCGCCGATTTTTGCCAAAAACTCGACGACAACTGCACCGATACACAAGAAGATTGCATTGAGTGTTTTGCAAAATAAAATATCCGAGTCGTTATATGCCGGAATTATGCTCGCTGCTATTCCGGAACGATCGTAGCGAACATCTGACAAATGGAAAGTGGGCCCGGAGAGGGCCCTCGTATTAAATAACCCAAAAATGTTTCGCGAATAAAATTTTTTTTTCGTATCGGGCATTAATATTTATGACCGGTTTATGGGCGAAATGCTCTCGGGGAAACAACTCGATTTCCAATCTCGCGTCTAAAAACGGACAATCTAACTAAAAGCAATTAATTATTATCATTCTCGTCCATCATCGCTGGTTTCTTTGAACATCAAGTCTCTCGATCGATCTATGGATGCCTCTAACTTCCATTAATTAGCCCAATTAGAGTGACGTCGATCGCTCGCCAATTACTTCGACAAGAAACGCGCAACTGATTCTACATCCCTCTCATAGCTTTCCAATGAAATTTTTCTTCAGCTATTGATGGAGGTTGCTCGTTTGCGACCACTCGATCTTCTCGCCGATCATTTTTTGGAAATTCCACGGAAAAATGTCTCACATTCCCGGCATGAGGAGGGCTCGTTCCACGAAATAGGTAGCCATCGAGAGGAGGACACGTTTGGTGTTCTTTCTCGCGTAATTTCAACCGGTCTCGAGAGAAGAGTTCAGAACAGGAAACCGGTAGTGGCGTTTCTCCTTCCTTTTTTTTCGCCGGCACCGACAGCTCGAGATTAAGAGACGCTTTATATGGCCAAGTTATTTGTTAAGAGCCCTAGCAGTCGCGCGCGAATTGCTATCTGGAATTCATAATGCACAGGCATAAAACATGCGCCAGGTAGTCGGCAATGACGTCTCCACAGCGTGGAAAAAGCGAGAAAACCGATTACAGCTGAACTTAACAGTTGTTTACAACTTGGCTTCCTCGCGCGTTCGTTTCTTTTGTTTTTCATTATTATCATGTCAATTGCAAGCGTTACACGTCTGATCATGAAATTTCGTCGATAACATTTCTTATTCATTTGGAGTTATAATTAGGAGGCCGGACTGAAAGTAATGAGGAGGTGGCCATAATTGCTGACGTATTACGTTTGCCATCGATCCCGATGACGTATGTCGTTCACATTGATAATAATGATTACAGTAATGAGCGCGCTGTTGTAATATTTGGTCAGGATCCAATTAGAACTGCTAATTTGCATTCATGCGTTAAATATTGTTTTAATTTTTTTCAATAATGCAATAATATCATTAACTTGGGTGAACACAGTCTTTTTGAATTTATATTTATTCATACCTACTTTAGATTACAAGTTTTTCAATATTAATTAGTACATCGCCTGATGGTTGAATAATATAAAAAAATGAACAACATTTCAAATTAGCAAAACTTAAAGATTTGTTTTTCTTTTACAATTACAATTTTCATTTTGCCATTACTTTGTACTGTATAATATTTTAATATTATAGATGATATTTTAAATGGTATCATGTGAAAATCTGACTCAAAAGTTACTGCACTTTCGTACGCAGATAAAAATGCGCCGCTAACACTGTAAATTTCGCCGATAATGCAAACTATTAAGATAACGCTATAATTTAATTTGGCACGATGCTTCGGGTAAGTACTTATATCGGCAACAAGCTTATTCTCCAAGTATCGAGACACATTTACATACGCGATTGCGTTGACGTCGGTTACCTGGAAAGGTACTTTGCTCGAAGGTAACTATAAATTGCGTGCGATGCACCAACCGGGCGTTGCTAAAAAAAGTAATCTTTTTGACTTAGTGCGCCCAGTTGCGCTAATTCAATTTAAATAATTTATTGTCGAGTTAAGAGCATTTCATTTCCGGCTTTTTTCCTAACGGGTCTGATAAAGAGACGTCGATGTTCTGATTTTTTGGATTCTCAGACTGAAGGATTAATTGGCACAATTTAAAACTAACTACGATTATTTAAAAGTTGTTTTATCTTCTTTTATAGAAACAAAAAATTGTGTAAATAGATATTTTTTGTGAACAAATTTTTTTCGATCAGGTTTCGACTGGTTGGTTTTTGTTTTGCGTGCATTTTTCACGCGAGCAATAACCATGAAATCAAACATTCTCAGTAGAACAGGCGAGACAGAAGAGGGTATGAACACTATCACTCATCGTCGGATTCCCTGGAGGGCGGGAGATAGGCTGAGCCTGTTTCTGAAACTTGGTTGGTCGGGCGAGGGCCCCGTCTTCCCGCTCGCCTTATCACCTACCGAATAATAGAGGCATATTGAATAGATAACCAAACCCTACCGATGTATCTGATCTCAAAGACTCTAGGGGATATTAGGAAATCGGTCTCTGCTCTGTTGTTGCTCCACTCGCCAACCGCTTTTCCGATTCGATGCAGAAGTGTTTACGAATAAATCTATATAAAGCCTTTTCCCAATCTGATCTTTTTTTTTTCTTGTTTCTTAGATCGAATCCACCTAATCTCTTTGCTCAAACTCGTGATACATTTTCGTTGTAATCAATCGGTCGGTTTTATGACGCGCGTCGGTATACTAAGATTATAATTTTTTTTTTTCAATTTTTGACTAAATTAAAAATTATTGACATTTTTTTTCGGAAAATTGACGGAAAAATAATAACACGCGGGAAAACTACTTTGTAGTAAAACATAGATTATTTCGAGGAAAAGTTTTTGCTCGGAGTCAAGAAAGCAAAGTGGTTCGGCGTGTACATAAACTTTGTGCACAGTACCTAACTGATGTATTGTATATGTGCTATGTGGGAACCTATGTAGTCGTCTATTTCTGGTAGACGCGCGGATCCATACACCGACTCTGCCGCTACTGTTGGATTTGTTGGCGGTGTGTTGAACAAATGATTGCACGGCTACCACTTCGGAAAAACTTGGAGAAAAGTAATGTGAGGTTGCTGCTGATTCGACTCTGTTCGACTCACTCCATCCTCGAATGGAAAAAGGTTTGTCGGACGAAGAAAGTTACTCGTTGCAACGCGCAACTTACTGACGAGATCCTGCAACACGATAGTTTTCTTTAGTTCGCCGCTACGCAACGAATATATGTGTTTACTCTGATTTCAAAAGTACTTTATACATATTCGACATCTCAGTTTTGCTCTTCCATTCAATAAAGATGAACATCCAACTTCTTTTATGTAAGAATTTTAGATCCCGCCATTTCGGAATAAGATAATGTGTTTCCTTTTTTTTCTCATTTGGAGATTTTTTTAGATTGATTTGCGAAAAATCTATTTACTGTCTTGTTCGTTTGATTTGCATAGGATCTTAAAGGAGTATAGAATACATTGTTTAAGCAGAAATCTCTAGAACCCGAAAAATTTGGTTAACGAAGATACCAGTGCTTTTTTGAGTACTCAGAGGAATAAAACGCTGATCCACTTGAGACGACATACGAGAATGCTTATACCAAGGGCAAACATAAACGACAACCGGGAGTTTTCGTTGCATATACGAGCCGAAATATTATGTTTCGGCAAACAAACGAAAGTAGAATACAAATATGACGGGGGCCCTCTACTATACTTTCAGGAACCAGTCGTTTTCGCAAGGTGCCCTCCAACAGATTTGTCTAAACCTATTGACGCTTTCAATCTTGCTTCTTCTGTCATTTTTTATGTACAATCATAAACAGCTAAATGTCTTTCACAATTCAATGCACCTTTCTTATTTTTATTTATTTGATGATCATTTAAATTTAAAACATCAAAATTTCTACAAAATTTAAATTAAATTGTTTTTTTGCATAATTGAATTAATGATAATATATTTTTTTTTATATTATTATACAATTGTTACTTCATCTTTGATGTAGTACGAATGATAATTTAGTAATTATATAAGGGTGCACAAGAGCTAATTTACACACGAATGCATGCTCCATCCTTAGACGACAGCAAGCTGCCAGATTTTATAGTATACACAACTACATGGCGCGAAGAAGATGAAACAGTCGCCATGTGGCAATTAAGACCGCGTTGTTTGTCGTGCTAATGAGAAGTTTATCTCACCGGCGTAACCTCTGGAAAATCATCGCCAATGTAATCATATTGGTTACAGTTATACTCGCTTTCGTCTTTGTCATTATCCAAGCTTTTCCCACGTATATATATATATATATATATATATATATATATTATACGCATATTCAAGATAAGCACGCTTCCTCAGTTAACAATTTTTGAGCAAATAAGTTGTTTCGCGCAAAACAACTGTTTCACTTGTACCCACGAGCGATTAAATTATTAAATTATCATCTAAAAAGTAATTTAATTAGTCATTAAAATGTAATTTATACCCTTCTATGTATGTCATTTTTCAGACGAGAGATTATTCGGTGTTGCGATTATACGTGTTGATGAATTATTAAACGTGCCTTTTCAAACGCTAACTCTTATTTATATATTAAATGAATGAAGCCTGATTTTAATTTTAAATGCAATAACGTCATTGTTGAATGTAAAATTTGCTTTTCACTGCCAGGATGGTGGTAATTGAATTAATTTAATAAAAGGAATGAATAAAGTCCCAGTGTTGTTTGCAGCAAAAGGGAAATTGCAATTAGGAAAATATTGGCACGTGTAGAGCGTGTAGTACGATAAGTGGATGGGATCATGACGCGTCTTGTGGTATTAATTATCGTCGGAGCGTCGCGATGCCTGGCGTCAGAGTACGATCTCGCATGCAAGTCGCGCGCTCTCGCGGCGCATTCCCTTTTTGCGACCCTCGCATTATTAAGTTTGATTCGTGCATTCCGAAGCCGAACCGATTGAATAATGCGTGGCCAGATTTTATTCAAGAATCTTGTATGCAATCTATATATGCCATGGCTATATATTAAAGAGGTTTCAAAACAAATATCCACCAATGAAATTTGCATTTATTTTTTTTCTTTCATCCCAGTTCTGTTGTGAGAAACATGATATCTACGTAATACTGGGTTTATTTGCAAATGACGAGATAATTCATGTTACTTCAAAATTGAATGTGACCGCAGGGGGTTTAAATCATACTTTTCATCGCGAACGTATGATGAGTCTTTATTTTAATAAGATGACATGAAATAAGCATATCATATAAGCCGTGTAATTATTAGTTGCTTTCGGTCCACGGTAGTGGTGATATAATTATGCGACGATAAAATCCAAATCGAGCTATACAATTATGGAAAAAAAAATTCTTCTCTTATTGTGTCCCAGTTTGCCTTGATATAATTAAATGTATTTTTTTCTGTTTAATTATAACACCACTTTTATTTTTTTTTCTCTCTGTTTGACAGTAATGCATTCATTTAATTTTTTAATTAAAAATATTGACTAGATAAAAATAATGGAATTTTTCGATTAAGTGAAATCTGCTTTGAAATTCGTTTAATTTGTTGTATCAGAATATGTACCGTTTGGTGTGAAATGTTAGGTTACTAATCGAAAAATTTTTGTTTTTTGTTCAAGGAAAAGTCAATCAGGAACTCATTTGTGCAAGCAGGAAGGATTCTGACAGGTAATATTTTTAGTACTTACTTATAACAGTTTTATGATTCCGTGCACAAACGTAGTGCCAAAGGAACATTGATTAATTGCATTCAACAACGGTAACTATAACGATTGAACAGTTAGTCTGCATTTTAGCACATGAGACTTAATGCCACAATGAATAAAGACGAGCGCGCACGCGAATTCCATGTTTCTTCGTTGGTAAGAACCAAACCGACTAAAATCGTATCCTCCAGACGGTCGGTTTAAAGGTTCGCTAACAGGTCGTGCTGCGGGCATCGACAATTTGCAGTTTTCTGGTTCTCTTTTCACCATCATTCAAAGCAACTTCAAGTGAAAAATTGAAAAAAAAAAAAACATTTTTTAAGCATTCGATGAATCGCGTTCCTTAATTAAATGGAAAAAGTATTTTATTACAAGTAATTAAACTCATCGGGCCCGACTATTTGATATAATTCACACTTTTTCTCTCTCGAAAAGAAGAAACGCCAAAATATTATTCAAATCAAAACATCCTGCTAGAACAAGCATGTTCTCACATTAAAACACGTACATCATCGGGATCGTGTTTTTCGTGTGCCGTCCGCTAGATGACGAATGCCCGTCTTTTTGCGATCGCCTGTGCATTAATTACGTGCTACGTATGCGCTCATTGGCATAATAATGTAAATTCACGAGGGCGCAACTATAGGAAGACGTGGGACGAGAAGAAAAAAAGATGCTTCGGAGTGTATACCTGTCGTTGTATTTAAGACACGTGTCCCGTTGCGCCGCGAACACGAGAATGTTATCGCGTTGTATCTCTCGTGTTTTTCATTGCCATATTGACTTGGCGCGGACGCTGAAAAAGTCATTTGATTTATCGGCCCTCAGTTATGGCAGATCATATCTTGCGACGTAGTTAGCGAGGTTGCCAACTTTTTAATTATTGATTAATGCTCCGACGTACATCCTTATGTACAATCAAATCTGTCGTTTTTTGAATATCATATTGCACGACTTGTCATTCATTTGTTATTTTGGTACCAAGTCCAGAGATCGTGTAAGAATTAATTTTAAAAAGCTTATTAAAAGTATCGGTTGGAGAGCTGTCTCTGAATATAAATTACCAACGTCTTGTATTTTTCGGTTGCCAATAATGTGTAATAATACTACGTGGTATGATGAACGTCGATAAAATTCAGCCAGGTGGCGAGAGAGACCAACGTCGCTGATTAATGGCACGAGCGTGGAACTTAACGCGCCCAGAGTGTTGCTAATTCTATCCCTCGATGCGGTAACGTTATTTAGGAGATACACCTCTATTACTAATGTTCCACTTTGAACAGGCGCCACTCTTCAGATAGTACTAACCGACGGAACTAAACTCTAAAAATCATCAGATTATTCATAAGAACTGACATTTTGTCAAAAAGCAAAAAAAAAAAAAAAAATAATAAACAAGACTTGATTTCCATATTTCAAATCGTTCGCTCTCCCTAAAATTAATGGAAATTTTATTGCAGCCATGAATTGTAAATAAAGCAGCGACTGTAATAGAGCATAATTGCGTGTACAACATGGAGCATTGAAACTTAACATAATTTCTCATATTTTTGAATAAATTGATAGCAATGTACATTAAAGTAAGGTACCAATGTTATTGTCAGGTGGCAGAAATATAAAGCATGCTCTACAAGGCGAGGCGCAAGCTGCAAGTCGTTTCCTTTTGCTTTACCACTTATGTTTTTATCTTACTGTGATCTCACAGGAAAACATAAGTATAGGTATCAGTCTTATAGTCGATTATCCCGCACGTTTTGCCAATGGTTGATCGCTTCGATGGCTCGTTAAGGATATAAAATATATTTTTAGTTTCATGTCAAACACGTCATTTTATTTAATAGAGTTCAGTCGAGTGTCTGGCAGAAAAAAAACGAACTCAGTCGTAGGACAGAATTTTGTTACTTGCTATGGATATTCACGAACAATCCAGTCTGGTCTAGGTAACATCGTCATTACATTAGCGTAACATCACACTCAACATGACGACGAAATCACGACAGTGAGCCGATTTGCGTAGCGTAACTTTGACTATACATTCCCTGTAAAGTCATTGTCGACGAAAGCGAAACAAATGCGAATTTCGCCCTTCGTGTCACCAACTCTTACGTTTGTCGAGTCGTTAATCCGCATTAGATTGGACTGGATTTTGGACTCATTAAGTAACGGCTGAATAATCTTGTTTCACGATTGGACGTCAAACTTTCTTCTTATATGTTTTGTTTGTTTTAGTTTCGTATCAGAGCTTGTAAAATCAGCGACTGAATGGGAATTTTTGTTAGACGAGTATAAGAAGACGATGAAGAATTATGTAAATGTATACGATCAATTTACAAAAAATTGTTGCTTCGCGTTCTAGGAAGATGACATCCGACTTTTTTGAGCTTAGGAGAGTTCGCATCGGCGACACATCCTAATGCCCGTCGTGAATTACTAATCCTTTAAACGGATTACCAATTAAACTTGTCGTATAGCGTGTGCATCAGGGGAATGGCAAGGAGCAGACGGGTTCGATGTGGCATGTAACAGCCAAGTCCATCCGTAATGTACCGACCGAGCAGGACACAATCTGACGTGCCTTTTTTCTGCCGTCAGCGACCGAGTATTACATTTCAAATCTCGAGGCCGGGATTGAATGCATGCCACTTGGCGAAACATATTGCTCGGTAATTCGATACTATTAATCTCGCGCGCTCCGACTTTTCGAATCCGCGATAATTCGTTTCTCGTGTAAAAAGCGGGGAATTCAAGTTTTCGATGTGTTGATTCAGCCATAAATTTGAATCGCGGGATGGACGACTGATAAAATGAAGATATAAATGTTGACACCCGTGATGTACAATACTCTGATCTTTTAAGGGAACATTTCAATATATTTTAGGACAAATGCGAATTTACTGTTGCGTCGTAATGAAAGTTAATGCATCTGTCATCGGCGATCAGCTACTATTCTCATGAGGATACCGCGCGCCACATATGCGTACGTGTCATTTATGCAACCGGAGGACAGAAATCCATTCAGCGCGCACACACTCTGTCGCAGAAATGGCGTTGTGTACACCGGTTCTTCAGCACGAGTGTCACGAATTTTGTCGAGTCACACGCGCGTGATTGACAAGCATCTGAGAGGATTCGTCTCCTGGGTAACGTGTGTAGTATCGTTCGTCAACTATCGCGCCCGCGCGTCCCAACAATCAGCGCATTTCGATGAGTTGTACAATGTAATTGTACATTTTTATTATCACTCATAATACTCATCTGCTAATCAAGCCCTCATTCATTCATCCTCTCAATCTCCTGTTTACATTTTTCTTCTCGCATCCTTCACGGGATTACGCATCTGGTTATGACAATGAATGCTTCATATTTACAAAATACTTTGCACGAGGATCAATTCTCGACGTTATTGCATCAATCGGACAATGGAGTTCTTGCGATCGTCTTTTGCCTCTTGTTCAACCGATGGCTTCGAGTGGCTGCAGAGATTTGAATGAAGCAGCCGTGGAAAATATGTCAATCAAAAGACGGGACCCCAGTACACGCTTCGCTTGGCAGAGTCACATCTGTTGCCAAGTCCCGATGATTCTTCTAACAAGACACACGTCAACCGATTTGCAATACAGATCAGGCGGGATCTTCCATCAAATTTGTTGTTACCTACACACTTACTCAAATTAAAATGTTTTATGTAACGAAAAAAAAGTAACTTCCATTTATTTGTTTCAGATATGACGAAGTTAATCCAAATATTTTTGGTGAAACGAGTAGAAGTTTCTTTGTAGCTGAGAGTTGGACTTAGGAACGAGAGTTCTATAGTATGAAGTTGAATGGATTATCTCATACTCGTACCTTATTCTTATGACAAAACGACAGACTTTAACGAACCGACGACATTATTGCTGTCAGTCTGGTGCATGGAATGAATTGAATTCTTACCGTCGGGATGAGTAACAAAAAGAAGCGATTTATATCTCCTCAACAATTCTCGTCGGAATTGAGCTTTGGCTGTAATTTCAAGACCGAACGCAAAGACTTGATTAATTCATCCGCGTGTTCGCTTTAATTTTGACTTCTGTCAGCAGCTTTTGCGTCGACCCTTTTAATTCCCTTCAACACCGCCCTTCCCTAACCTGTTGGCGCTCTCAAAAAACTATCCGCGAGCAGATCTTGCTGATATGTGACAAAATAATTGAATCTCCTCTGGAATTAATTAATCACGTTTATACAATTTTACCTTTTCCAATTGCATTTCGTGCAAAACCTCAATCAGCCGCCTTTTAACATAACCTAAAAGCTATACAACGAATTTATCTTCAATTATGCTCATTTGTTGCTAAAACAGAACCTCTGTCGGACTCTGACAAATTGGCAGGGCAAATGTCATCTGCTTTACTTTAACCGGGCGAGGAAAAAAAATGGGGAAGAAAAATCGATCCAAAACGACACATAATTAGCGCAGAGATATGATTCAGAGGGGGTGGTGCGAGAGTTCAGTTATTCTAACAACATTGACATTGGGCGAACCCTCGTCAGCGTCTCGGATTCATTAAGACATTTATCGGGGAAACACAGGGATCGCTGTGTACCAATTCACTTAACGTAACCAATCTAAAAATGCTCATCAGCAATTTAAAACGACGGCCGTTACGTCGGACGAAAGAAGAATGAAAGAAAGAAAAAAGAAGAGCGGGTGCAGGAAAGGGAGGACGTATCCATTTACGAAATGCTCATCGACCGCAGGAGTTTTCGGAACGCGCTCACAGAGGGATTACTCTGATTCGTTTTGGCTTGCAGATTTCGCTTTTCCAAGCACTTCTTCCGTGGTGCGTTCGACCTCCTCGGGATTTCACTCGCGATCCGGCGTGTAAGACCCACCGGAGGCTGTATTTGCAAGGAGGGTTGTAAATGGCGGAGAACGAATCTCCATTTCAGACCGCGAGCAACGGAAGAATTTCGCAGCAATGAGCCACAAAGTGGAAACGATTTTGGTGCCGTTATTACGATCTTCTTTTTAACACTGCTGCCTACGTTACTGGGAATTCCCTCTCTTATTGAGTCGTACCGTGTTTTTACCCAAAGTTTATTGCAGATTAAGAATAGTGCTTTTTAGAGATTGAAGAATTTTATCGCATGGGTTTGCAAGTCAGTTTTGTAGTCGCTTTCTTTTTTTCTGTTCAGGATAAAAATATGACAAGGAATGAATTTAAGATGAAAGTGAAAAGAAAAAACACTTGATTGTAGTAACGTTTTGAGATGGCGTTTAATGAATAATTTATGACACGTCGTTTACGCGAGACTATGACCTGCGACACACCCCCAATGTTTGTGTATCTCGTTCATTTGAACGTACCGTCGCGTTTGCAACTGGCAAAGTGCGTATGTGAGGAGTTGTTATCTTGGTTCGTATTCAGTAGATGTTACGACAACATCGTCACGTGTCAATTCGCATTATTACTATTTACCAAAGCGAGATGCCGAAGATGGATTGCGTGTGACCCTCTGTGTGGGAAAAGCCAACACAATCGGAAAATAGAGATAGATAAAGTGGCGAGCAGATTTGCTCTCAGGACGGCAGGAACCCTCGTATAACGCCGCGGTAATCCCAGATTGACTCGTGTCACTTATTAATATTTTATGCAAACTCCGTGATTTACGGTCAGAACGATGCATCACCAGCGTGACTGTCTTTTAGTGACGACGATAACGCCGCGCGAAACAATGCTCTTATCGCGCGAGCCAATCGATTATGCCGGATTAATACTTAACGTGGACATCTTCATTCTCGCACTGACATAACTCAGATTTAATTCGCATTATCCCATTCAAGCGCCAATTCTGGGTAACTTAACTTTTTTTATTTATTTATTTATTTTTTTTTTTTGATGCTAAGAAAAGAAAATTACCAGAAAGGACTTTGAACAAAATTGCAGTAAAATTTATTATTTAGTTTGTCATAATTATAATTTCAATAAATATACATGATTTTAGGTTGATATTTGATGTGACTCAAATTCTTTTTTTAAAAATAAAAAAAGCAACGGAGACACTTATACCATCAGGTACAATTACGAGTAAATAATGATACTGTAATATTTTAATTAGTTTAGTGAGATTCAAGTATACACCACACGAAATTCCCATTATATTGCAATCTAATTATGGTATAATTATAAACAGCACATGAATAACTTAGTGTATGTGAAATTGATTTCCGATGTCAAAAGATAGTGCAACAAAGAATATTCGGATTTTGATTGATATATTTTGGGTATGAGAACATGTTGAACTAGAATGTCAATTTTTTCATATCAAGAATACTGCAAGATAGAATACTAATTATCGTGCAAGAATACTGCACGATAAATAATTGTATTACCCTTTTCATGAGGTCATTTGAAACTGCAAAGTACCAAAATAAATGTATCGTCAATGTCAAAATGAGTTGATTTTAATTTAAGATTGAATGGAGGGGTACGCAATTAATTATGGCATCCGAGATAATAAATAACTGTGATAAAAAAACTTTATCCCTGTGAAAACTGACAATGTGCGAGTATGGAATAAAAAGGAATGACCTCGGGTGGGAATGCGTCGCGAATTATCAGACTGTGGCGTAAATACGCGTTAATTGAATTTCACGCAAATATGAAACAATTGCGTTTTATGCAAATGCAAACGTATCGAAATTTCGTCAAGTTGGCGGGGATTAATTATATTGCGTTCGCGCCCGCATTCAGATGAGCCTGGTTTTGCGCGAATCTAAATTAATTTGATCATTATCAGCGATACAAAACTTGCGAAATTAGCCCAACACGAAAAGGCTTTATTAGCAGATGTATCGGGGTTGGCTTTTGCAAATAGTTATATCAGCGGCCTGACAGCCTATGTCGGCACGTGTCAGCTTGTGCGACTCTTATCATCGTCATGTGGATTTTGCCACAGTGTCGTTGTGTTTCTATTATCTGTAATAATATATTCTTTTTTGTATATAAGCTCTCCCGTGCGAGAGAGATGCCCCGTTAGTTGTTTCTCCCTCGAGAGAGGAAGCACGCGCGTTTGTCAATGTTTGCTACTGTCGACACCCACCTACTTATGCAAATCATTTAATTTAGCTCCTCTCCCCCCTTTCCCCCCTTTGAGCAGTCGAACCCCACGCCCTCTTCTCGCATCTCGATTGTATCTCCAAACCTATTCGTATTCATTGCTTTCGAGGGGACGAGCTGTACAAGTAACCATACGATTGCGTTTCTGTTTTCGATACCGTTGCTCTGTTGCTTTGCAAATGAAGGAAAAAGGTCCAGCTATCTTTAACAACTGACTCTAATGGTTTGCAGCTATCGGGTATTTTTCAACCGTTTGAAACCGTATATTTTATTTCAACAGACTACCACACAAGAGTGTTGAAATTCATTCTATCAGTTCCCTTCATTCTCAAGGTGGTTTTAACTTTTGCATGTTCGCTCAAATCATGCCTGAGAACTGAAAAAAAAAAACATTTCTAACTTGAAAGCTTACATGACAGTTGGTATCATTTTCGGTTCACACGTCAATATTTTAAACCAGACATTTTTACTTGAAGTTGAAATCGAAAAATGTAAATAAAAAAAACTCATTTGAAACCAGTACAATTCCTGTGCATTGATTTAAATGTCAGACCCGTGTGGCAAATCGACGGCGATCATCGTTTACCGGATTGGCGTCACACGCTTGTGAAACGCGGAGAATGATTGTGTGGTCGTCTAACTGTTTTGCATTGCTACAAACGGCTGTTGGCAGCCACGTTGAAAGCACCGTACACACCACCTCGCGCAGCTAACTGCATCGATTGCGTCACTCGATTGTGTGTGGACGCTCGCAGAAGTGCACTCCACATGTTCACACAATCGCAAAAACACAAACGCGCGAGCCGAATGGCGCTCGAAAACGGGAGGATGGCGCGAGTGAATTAGTAGCATTGTTAATGCAGTAATCGAGTGTTTTATCGTTCGATGATTCCGCTCGAGCCGGATGACGCGAGCGGGCGCAGGTGTGTGAATGTGTGTATCCGTCGCGTGATACACGCTGTTGTCATCGAGCCCGTATCATAAAGCGCCGGGCAAAACTTTTGCTCCTCTCTCTCACTCTTTCTCGCATCAGGCTTTTCATGTTTCGACCCATCATTTAACGCGCGTTATTTTTCAGTTTGCCTTTATTATGCGATTACAAAGTTGGCGTGTGTTTTATCGATGCCCAAATTTCCCAGCACTTGTCCCAGCACGAATAGTTATATACAACTATATAAAAGTTGAAACTCGCTGTTTCAAGTGGTGTTCGTATATGTCTTTTTAACGTACGATAACCGCTTTTTCATTTTGTTTAATCATGTTTCATTAAATCATTGAAGCTTTTTAATTTTTTTATTCTCAGTTTTATCTTTTTTTTTTTTATAAAATTTTATAAAACTTTTTTTAAAACTAATATAGTCGTTTGAAAGTCAATACAAATTAGCAATATAAAATGCGGTTTTATATACTGCTGAAACTGGCTTGGTTGGGACATGCAAACATTGATTTAGGTATACAAATTTTATTTAAAGCGTGGTCCGGGGGGAAGGAGGCAATCAATTGTTTTATCATGCCGCGCTGGCAGCTCACGCTACTTGGCACGTAGGTTTATAGCTTAGGCTTTTTAATGTTCGGTCGTGTACGCAACATGTAGGCGTTGTTTGTTGGCGGCCGGTGCTCGTCTGCTTTTGGCCCGGAATAAATGAAAAAGTCCAGTGTCAACGACGCATCCCGGCACGGATCGTTTGTCAAAACCCCTTTTATTGCCGTCGTCGCGCTGTATTCAAAGCGGAACTTGAATGTCTCGCATAAAAGTGCACCGCTCAATTTTATATATGCAAGGCCTTCACTTTTATGATTACACACGGCGCCGCCTGTTTCCGCACTTCAGTGCCGAAAAATGTCGACATGGTCAGTCACAATATCGTGTTATATAGTTTATTTTTTTATTTTATTTTTTCATCCACACCCCGCTCGACTTTTTGCCGCGCTCTCTTTTTTACGCATGATTTATATTTTTCATTCGTTGTTGCGAAATTGGCGCTTTTTCAGAGCAAGACGCGTATAAATACATCGGTCCGGGGAGTTCGCATGAAATGTGAGCGGAATAACATTTTGCTTGTCGCGACAGAAATTATTCGCAATTGTTGGTGTTTATTTCAAGTGCAATAACTGAGGCCCACGGAAAAACCGACGTGTGTGCCAAATATATATTGCGTTGCATGATGTGACAATTGAGTCACGTACATGAAACATACTGCTCTCAACTTTTAAAACATTGTTGCTTGCCATTTTGTTTGGCATACATTTTTTATTTTTATTTCGAGCCGATGAGTGAAATTGAGACTTGATCAATTTGCCCGCAAATGAATGGACTGAAAGTTACGCGGTCGATCTCTTAATCAAAACCAGGATTTGTTATAGCCGCAGGCAAAAGTAAAAGAAAGTGGAGACATGAATTAGCAACAAATAATGGGGACGAGTTGAGAGAATAAATATTGTTCCAAGAAGTAACACGCAGGAAATGAAAACTGTGGAAGCTGTGTTGACGTTTACGTTGTTCGATAATGAAATATTTTCTCCTCGTTCGTTGGCTGTCGTTTTTCATATATCCTTTTTCATAACATCGCTTATTCGTTCAGGTTTCTCGTGTCAAGGACGATTCTCGTGACAGACCCCATATAATATTCAATATCATGAGTTATTCACACACTGAGGAATTCTGCATCAACGCTTTGACATCAAATGTTTTATAAAATAAATGATCAAATTAATCTATCAATCTCATAAACAATTTTATGTAAAAAAAAAGAAATTATTTTCAATCAGAAGAAAAAATCAACCTAATTAATCTTTTTTTTTTTTCATCCGGGAACCTAACAAAAATTTCTATTTATTTTAACTTTTACGACGCAGAAAATAATTGACACAACGTTGTTCTTATAATGTCAAATGATAGTTCAACAGGGGAATCAAAATCGAGAGTGGTAGCCTTAAAGGAATCGGCTGTCGTGTTTGGCAGCGTTTCGACACGAGTACTTGTCCACAGACACAATGCCTGTGACGTTTCAGCAGATCGTTATGAGCGTTGCTGCTTATTCCTTTCTGTACAGCACGTAGCTTGCACATTTTTTATGAGATTATCACAGATTATGGCAATCGTGTCACTCGCAATTCATCATACACTCAGTTAATGATTTTTTTATTACATCAAATTTTTCAACCTCTAAAAAGTATAATGTCGCAATAAAAATAACTTCCATCTTTCTAAATTCCAAATGCATACTGACTATAATATAATCAATATACATACACTGTAATAAGTATTTGTCATTTATCATTTCAATCATGGAGTATAGTTGTTTTTGGCTGACACTTAAAAATCTAGCTGTCAAAAATTTCAACGATGAAATTTATGAAAATCAGACATTCAGTCACAACAACCAAAATAATGCTTATTCACTTTCCAACTTGTTTTCAGTCTATCATGTTATTGTTTCGAGTTTATTTGGTGCACGCAATTTGAGAAATTTCATTAAATTATTTGGAACCTCATTTTGATCGTTAGGAACAAAGCGGCACGTAAGGTTTTCGCGTGTTATTGTTAGCATAAATGTAATTTTTTGTAGAGAAGGACAAGAGCGCAAAGCTAGAGGCTGACATGCATCGTGCGAAAAAGGGTGCTTGATATGCTCGCAGCGTATCGCACGCCCCTAATGGCCGTCTGCTTACGAGTTGATTTATTTATCCGAGCGTTGGCAATACCACGACGAATTCACCCCAAAGGCGGCGTCAGATTAGCGCACTCCCGTGTGTATCTTTCTCGCGGCGTTATAACGGCATAATAGTGCATCATGATATACGAGAAAATATGTATCCGAGAATTATGATGATACTTCCCACTGGATTATTCTGCGCTTTTTGTTTGCGGTCTTATCCCGATCGTAGGATTGAACAAACGTGCATGCAATTCAAATTAATTTATCTGAATTATACGAAATCGTACGACGTTATATGGAAGTCGATAAATTGATTTCTTTTACAGAGATTTCAGCCAAAAGTATTTACAACGTTTTTTCAGGAAATGCCAGATTTCCATCAGACTGGTTGTCAGGGGATCGTGAAAGTGGATAAGCCAAGGAAGTTGCTCGTCTAAGATGATGAATCTGGCGCGGAAGCACTTATGACGTATACGGCTAAGAGATAACCAGAGAGGGCTACTTTCGCACACCCCGCAAGCTTTGTTTTCCGCCCGAGCGACGGCGCCCTTGCTTGGATTACTCGGACTGATCAGCTATGAAATTAACTTCTGTTTTCCTTACTTCTGCTCGTTCAATACTCCCGGTATCTTTTCGCTACGCGATCTTATTACACGAGCTTCCAGATAAGCCTATTACATCATACACCCCGTGAGAGTTAATTTTACGATTACTGTTATTGCGTTATTTTTGTTAACGTACGTGAGATTCCGTAGGAATTGGCTTTTTTGAATATATAGTTTTTGTCGACTGATAATGGGCCAGTGGCCTCTTTTTCATCGATGAAAAAAAAGTCCCGTCACTTTGAAAAGGTTCAATCATCTCGCGTGACGGCTGTGTAAATATCGTCTACATCTTTATAGAAGAGATACCCGGTAATTACCGTGTGCCTTGCAGCACTCGCGCTGCCAAACAACCTGCACGGGTTACACTCCATAAGATTGTGGGAACTTTGCTATATACATGCTTTAAAGTAATTCTTGTTATACAATGTTGGTTTATCGATTCACTCTTGAAACTAATTGCAACCTTTTTATCCGGCATTTTCACTGAAAACTTAATTCCCATTATACTTAAAATTTTTTATTCAAAAGAATTCGGTTACGTCATGTAATCCCCTTGGCCTGGATTTGTCGTTTCTTCTTCATTAATTCCTAAACTCAAACTCGTTACGCCAAAACACCAATAAAACATTTGTCTTCTTTCAGGAAGGATGATTTATACATTCGCTGAGTGTCACTCGAACACGTTTTCATTCGATTACTGTGACCATTAATATCAGATGTTATTGCTCTCCATCTCATTGTGAATATGATAATTCATTTGCCGGTCACAATATTCGCCGCAAACGACGCTTGGGGTGATGCTTCCTCTGTTTCGTCATTACTCATGACACTCTGCGGTTACCGGCGACAAATCTTCGTTCTCGTGCAACTGGCACGTTCGCTCTCTTTGACACAAAACCGCGATGGAAAAAAACATAACGCACTGCGCTTTGAATGGGACTCCGACAATCAAACACGTGCCGACTTTACCGGCCGTGTGTGTCACATTCTCTCTGACGCAAAAATGTCCGGATTATCAGCATCCTTCGGAAAAATGGGCAGCTGTCGAACTTGACGCACCCACGTGTCCATCGGACGAGTGATGCCATCTGCATCGATCGTGCGAGTGCATGAATACAAGATGCACCCAAACTTTTCCGCCGCGAAAATTTGCTCAGGCTGTTTTGGTTTGAGGAACAAAGTTTAGCGTTGCACACATAATGTGACCGGTAATTGCACCGCGGTTTCGCCGTTAACTCAGAATCAATAACGTCGCAGCCATGTAAAACATGCGGTTTTGTACAACTTTCATTTTACATCATGGTAGCAGCAACGTTAAAAAAGTTTGATTATATGGTTGTGAAATGTTTTCCAAATTGAAAATGATTTGCAAATTCTTAATACAAGTGATTTATACAATTGTGATATTATGATTTGAAAATCAATGAAAAAAAGTACACAGTTTTTGAAGTGTATATTTTGCAAGGGGAAGAATATGTATATCAGCAAGGTATACACGTGAAACTCTGGAACGACTTTTACGCTTCGGCGACTGTTTCACGACCATAACAAAAATTTCTTGCGAGTTTGCTGAACCCCGAACCACGTTGCAGTACTTCGACGAGATACTTCGCTAAGAATTCCGATAACGCAGTATGAAAGTGCGATGAAAGAATGATGTAAAAATTGCTGCAGTTTTCGATATATAAACAACTTTATGGCTGTGCTTTATCATCGTAAATGTGCAACAGAACAAGTTTTTTTTCCATGTTAATTTTGTCGAAGCGAATGTTTACAAGGAAAAATCGATAAAGTTTTTTTTGTTTTGCAGTCAACAACTCTATACTTATCACAGAGATTACAACAAATATATTTTTCAAATTTGTGAAAGTGTTATTTAAAAAATGAAAAAAAAACATTTTTTTTTTCACGTATTTTGAAAGATTAATTTTTGACATGTGACGTAACAATAGACAATCGCGAGTTTTAATGGCGAAGGTGCACGGAGGTTGTACACGCTAATATGTTGAAACGTCTTTCGCGAAGTTTGTTGAATCGCAGTACGTTAGTTACGATGCAGATAAGTAGCTGTGTAAGTGGTTGTAGACAACGAAGCTCGACGTCATAAGCAGCAGCCTCTGCCTAATGAAACTACAAATCTCTCCGCCCTTAGGCACCACCTGTTCTTAGCTCGTTCTTATGGCTTACATGCATGTCTGTTGTACACACTACTGTATCTAAAGCTATACGCTGCTTGGCTCAGACCCGCAACAACCTTGTATACGTCTGCTTATGAGATCTTGGATTATTTTGCTGAACACTTAGGCACTGATACTGGCATAAGTATCGTCGTACCAACTTATGCGTTCCTTGAAAACAGGTTCTCTCGTCGTTATAATAAAGAACCGCGCGCGGCGAAAAAGCGGTGATGCGCCTTTGATTCGAAATATTAAAAAGATTCAAGATGCTATCGCACACCAGTTGACGTTTTTGTATACATTCTAATAGATTTCAACTTAGAAAATACACGTTCAGAAAAGAAGAACCAAAACAAATCCATTTCTGTTTATTTTTGAGATAACACGTCATCAATGCATTGCAATATCACAAGCCAAATCAACATATTAATTGCAATTCCATTCAATGAATTATAATCCGCTAACGAGCGCAATAATGATAGCGATTCAAGTGTTGGCAATGTTTATTAATACATACAAGCGAAATCCTAATGCTAATGAATTTAAAACTGTGATCGAAATTTGGTAAAGTAATTCTGCCCACTTGGGTGTTGGAAAATTTATTCCAAACATTCATTTCGCGGGTCGTCTGCGAATTTTCGAATGGGAAAACCCGCGCGCGATAAAGCGTTTGAGCGCTGAATAGCGATTTTATACAAAATTCTCTGAACTCATTGCAGTCGGGGATAATCCATAATATGCATGCGTGAATTCGGGGTTCTCTCTCTTTCTCTCTTGCAGGGCGGGCTTTGTGCAAATGGACACGATAGCGGTTCGATTCCGCTCGCAGAATGCGGGTAGTTACGAGGCACAGAACCGTCGCGCAATTGGCAGAAAGCAGCAGCGTTCGAACGTTGTAAAACAATTATACGGTGTCGGCCGTGCGGCCAATCGATATATCATCAATTCCATTGTCATTGCCGGGCAATCCCGCGTGTCATGATTATTGTTCGCCAAGCCGCGTTGTACAATGAGTTTTAGGGTGAAAAACGAGAGAATGTATTGATAAACTGCGCCCATTATCAGCCGCGTAGGCTCTCATACCGATTTCGTCGTACTTTTCATGTGCCAACCAGGACTCCACCTATTTTGAAAAGAACCGCGCTGCAAATGCATCATCTAATTCGCTTGCGAGGATCATGTTTTTGTCCTGTAGTTCTACTTCTTCTGCTGATTTATTCGGAGCGAAATAAAATCTCATCGGTTTGGATGTTTTTGTTTTATTTTTTAAAATTTTTTGTATACTCGTAGTTCCATGATTGTGTGTCATCAGTTTTATTTCTGCAGACAGTTCATACCACATGGAGAAAAAAAGGATATATTTTTGTCGATTTTAGAACGGTTTTGTTTGCGAGAGTTGTTTGCCCAATTGGGACACTCAGACTCTGATTAATTAAAGATATGAAGATTGTAAAATGCGCCGTTGTATGTTTGATAAACAGCTGACGCTTCACAAGTTTTATTTGACGGGATCGTTAGGTTTGTTTGTACGCTTCGTTCTCGTTTTCATCAGCTAGATCAACTCTTATTTTCGTCGCTGTACGGTGTATTTGCTGTTCGCTTTACACACCATAAAAACTTGCACAAACTTCTAGATTGACTCCAAATATCATTAACCTTTTTTTATTGCTACAAACAAATCGTAAATCAAATGTCCAAAATTCATATTGGTTATATAAATGCATATATATAGACGCATCATTTTTTTTAATAGAAATCTGTCTAATTTGATGTGTTGGTGCGTTTGTTACGATTTAAACAAGCTGCCTTTGATTTTTGTAACTTTTCCAGTTTTCAACATGTTCCTTGGCCTGTGACATGCGAATCGAATTTGTCAAAGATCTCTGTGCACTTTATTTCGCATGTTCTCGTTCCTCTCCATGAATCTGAAGGGCAGCTGTCGTCGAAGGATTCGAAAATTCAGCGGACCTTTTTTCTACTCCGAAAATATGACAGATTGGCCGTAAAAAAAAACTAGTTCATATAGAAAAAAAAATGTTTCCACCTTTTTTCAAGATTCAATTTCAATCTGCCAAAAATGTGCAATTTTGCACAAAGTAAATTCTAAATTAATCTTGTTGATAATGATGAAAAAATCACATTTTCAAAATGGAGTGAATTATTAATTAAATTTAATAATGAAATATTGTTAGTGCTCCAGATTTTGGATAAGCCAATTAATTTAGTGCCTTAAAAGGTACTTCGTGAGATACGAATTCATTTGTCCAAATCTGGTAAATAATGCTGGGAAAGTGTGCGCATAATCAGATAAGCGTCTGTAATTAAATGAAGTCGCGACGACCCTTCTCACTGCTTTTAAATCAGCATGTATATTTGTATGCACTTGCACTCATGGTGAAAACGAGTTCTAAACGATAGGTAATTTGAGAGAGATCGTCGACGAGTGTGTTCCCCCAAACACACAGACCGAGCAATGCTCGAAACGCGCGCGCGTCTATTATAAAAGGCCTCGCATAAAAGCGAGTGGCTCGGGCGGCCTATACCATGTAAGTAATATAGGGGTTCTTGGGCGACCCTTCCGTCGAGGGTCGCAGGCACATGAATTTCGTTGGTCCCGCCAAAACTGCTTTACATTGCATAAGTAACGCCATCAACTCCCTTCGAGTTCACCTCCACTTCATTCTTACTCTACTGTAAACTATGCTTATTTGCCCCAACGAGTCAAATCGTATATAAGACTATTTGTCGATCCTTCTTCTGGGTACACACAGTTTCGGCAGTCCTGTCACTCCTGTGTACGGGCTTTTTTATAATCTAATATCTCACAAACGAATGAAACGAAATTTGAACGTCACTGTTAAAAATCCAAAAAAATGTTCCAAACTTTTTTTTTCTGTAGTGCTTGATAACAAGAGCAGATTGAATGAAACTCATTGATGCATAAAACTAGATTTCGTAGATGTCAATGTCGATCGAATTTGCCCTAACAAATGGTCGATGCTATCCTCGTCCAAGCTCGGCTGTTTGTTAAAGACGTCAAATCAATCAAATGTCGAAAGAGCCGGTTTGATGTTTAAGTGTTACGTTTGGAAACAATATACGTCAGTAAAAGAAGAATAAAGCTATAGACGAGGATATAGCGTGTAAACAAGTTTTGAACAAATCGATTCGACCTCAGGCGGTGAAGCCCAAGCCACAGTGCAGACTGACTGACAGACAGTCTTTCCGTTTTCTGGCAGCGGACTTGAGTGACAGACCGTACAACAGTCGGCCTGCCTCCTCGACAACCTAATACCCACCTACGGGGCACCGGATAACCGCCTTTCGCGCTCGCAAGCCGTTGCCATGAACGTTTCTGATGCATGCGAAACCTACAGCCTTACGGCAAGTCTCGTTTCGCCAGAGAGACGTGTTAATCAAAATGTTAGACAAGCCACTTACATGGGGTCATGACGTTTCCATTTAGGCTGCGGTGATGCGCTTGCAGTCACGACTCCCGCTTCAACAAACACACCTTTCCACCGGCACACATGCGCCAAATTTTCAATTTCATATATTTGTATCAAAACATTGTTTACATTCATTTATCTAATACACATCTTTGATCGCTCATTCTAACTGACTGTCGAATAATAACTATCTGCACATTTTCATATCAATTATATTTGATTGAATTGAACGAATTTTTGTCTATTTTCTTTTCTCTTTGCATTTGTATTTTGGCATCGTTTACAACTGAACTTCGGTTTCCTGCAGACGAGGTAAACCAAAAAAAGGTGGAAAGAGTGTGAGATCAAACGAACGCCCGAAGGTATGCATCCCGGGCAACTTTAGCGCACAGACAGTAGCAAAACAAACCAAAGCCTTCGGGTCGCTGTTGTATTTGCCAAGCAACATAGTTACTTTCAGTACGACGCAATGTGACAGCGATGAATGTTTGTCAAATGTTTGATCAAAATGTTTGTCATTTTCGTGAGTAAGTCGCTAAAGTAGAAATTAAATGCGATTTCGATTCGGCGATACGTGCTTGCTGGTGTACGCCCGACTTTGTATGTGCGTTTGTGAGCGAGCACGTAAGCCCCCATCTCATCGACCGAAACGTGACTCTATTTACTCGAGCCTCGAGAGTTTGAAATCTTAACAGTTAATTATAATCAAGAAATTGATATCTAGGTTTGTTCAAGCAGTATTGCAATTTCAAAAAAGAAAAACATTAATCACATGTCAAACTGTTCCTCACATATGCAAAAAAAAAGTTACATCATTTTCAAAATTAAAAGTGAATGAAAATAATAACATTTGAGGTTGATTTTGAAGATTTTTTGTAATACTTCTTCCTGTGAAAATAAACACGATGTAGCTTCAACGAAGCACAATTAATCATCTGAACTTTTTACTTTCAAGATTGAGTCATACGCACAATTCATGTATTTTCAAGACCGAAAAGATTGGTCAAAAGTGACTAGCACAAAAAACACTTGTTATTTTAAATAATACATCTCTGGTCGATAAAAGTTGTATAATTAGTTCGATAAATTTTGTTTGTGATGGAAATTTTTGTATGACATGTTTCCTGACTGGAATTCCACTGTGCCTCTTTGAACGGTTCAATTAACAACGAGCAACGTCACGATCATTGTGCTTCGAATAACAGTCATGGTGAATAGATCAAGCAAGTTCGTTCTGAATGAATGCCAAACGTTGATCGCGCACGTCAGACTCCGAATGTGCTTAATTAAGATGCACGCTCGTCACACGTTCGCAGGATCTGTGTGACACCTGGAATTGAAAAAAACCGCTAACGCACTTATTGATGTTTGTATTTAAGCCCCGAGGAATGCTCTGACACGCAATCCAACTTGCAATTCGTTAGATGACTCGACGAATAACTCATCTCAAGACTGATTATTTTCAGCCACGACATCATACAAGTTTGCGGCAAAAAGTATACGCTTCTGATTCTGAAACTTTTGTTTAATTTCCTGGCGACTTGAGAGCTTAAATACACGCTGCACGTGAGATATGTTGTATACTTGAATCGTGTAATTATATGGTTTGACGATAAACCGCATACAGTTGTGAGGCGTTGTTCGTGTGACAGCATGTATTTCTCTTTTGACGTCATGTTCAGCGGGGTTTGATAATTTATTTATAGTCTATACTTAATTTTGTATCAAAAGATAAGAATGATCAAAGGCAAAACAAAAAGAGAGCGAGAGAGAGAGAGAGAGAGAGGGGAGAGTTTAATTTGAAAAGTGGTGCGACCGTTGGAGTATCAAAAACCATGTCAATAAAGTATACATTTTAATTCGGACACTTAGTAGAAACAAAGGGCAAGAAATAGTATATTGTTATACATGCTATTTTTCATAACAAGGGCATGTGAAATTGCCAGTAATCCGTGTCGATGTCAGTGCGGAAAACTGACAGTTTCACAGCACGTGTTATGAAAAAAGACATTACGTGCAAACATAATCTCATTTCGCGATAAAGCCACGCACATATCGAGTCAGCGCACTTAACGTAAGCTTTCGTTATCATCGTCTCATACCCATCCCATCGTCCTTTGCAGACAGTAAAGTTAGGCGAATGAAAAAAGTTGGCTGGCTCTCAAGGGAACAGCCGAGTAGTTAGCAGACTTCAGTATAATCTTCATTGAAAAAGTTTGCTTAAACCTTGGAACGCGTGGTATATGCCTGACTCGATATATGACGAGAGGTAAACGGAGTTTGCTCTGCCAAATGCAAAGAAATCGTACGATTCTTTTTCATATCTGCTACTGCAGCGTTTCTTTTTTTTTTCTTCCTTCCAAGTTTTGCAAATATTTCAATAATGAAGAACATCATTTGTTTCTAATGATTGGTGAAATTAATTTCTAATCTTGGTGTTATTTTTTTTTTATTTTACAGATGGCTACAACCTGTCTAGATGAACCTACCATCGAGTGACTTCAAAGTGCGTATACAACTTCCAACTATAGCATACATTCTTGAATAGATTAGAACGAAAATACATAATTTATAGGCGCGGGAGATGATGAACCCTTTGAAGTAGTCTATTTTTTGGTTGATTTGATTTTCACTACTTTACACCATCAGTGGACTAGGACTTATTTACCTGACTTTCGCGAAATCCCATGTCTTCGGCTTGAATGAACAAAGGGCCTGGCCGCTCCATTTATAAACACCTTTACTGATCCCAAGTAAACAAGAACCGGACTCTAAGCTGTTCTACAACCAACACCCAAGTTTCACATCTGGCAATCTTCTTTCATCGAAAGATCCGAGTGATCGACACTCGAACTCGTGTGTGTTCTGCGCTGACAAAAGATCAAATGCGTCCTCGAGTGCTATGAATATTCAACAATTTTACACTTCGCCTCTTCACGTACAGGCTGGAAAAAAAAATCCCCAGATAATAATTATCACGTCCGGTTCCGACAAACCTACGTTGATTGTTTTCAGCGGTGCATGATTATGTTTCTCGTTAGTCGCATATTTGCATGGGGTACGACAAAATTCAATTTTGCTCGTCATTTGTCAGCATTGAACTGTCATCTCAAAGTGCCGAAGTTAAGGGACAAATGATGAGGAGTAGTGACAGGTCTGATATGAAAATTCTGTAAGGCCTGACTAATAGTTTCTCTGTACCTTGTAAGAGGAATGTCTATTAGATTTTGCGTTTATTTCAATCGAGGTTGATATTAAAATCACGATATCGGCATGAAAATTCACGGGTGCTGGTATTCTGTCTTCCCAGAAGATTCTACGAATCTTTCACTGATGCTTGAATGAATGAACTGTGAGCGTGGAATTCACAGGGGGAGAAGAGACACAAAAAAGTAGGTATACCAAAATGTATATAATCACGAGTATAAAAAAGAAATATATAGAAATAAAAAAAAAGAGATAGGATGAATAAAAAGCAACCAGAAGAGAGATTTCTCGTCATTCACGGCTACATCATATAAAACCGGTAGAAAAAGTAACGAGTTGGAGGAGAAAAAGGGTGTCTTATCAAGATCGAGAAAAAAAAGAGCCTGGCATGATTATCTACAAACATCTCGTTGAAACAGTGCTAAAAACTCCAACATCAATATCTTTACAACTTCCTGCGAACACACGGCTGATCATCAAAATCGAATCGCATAATTGGATGCATGGTCTGCTATTGCCAACCAGACGTGCTGATAAAAAATTTTAAGTGTATAGGCACACTTGAGCCCTACATTGTTGTCGAAGCTTCCTGCTTCTAACGAGCTCGTCAAAGCTTTTTTCGCATGCGACAAAATATGAATACACACAGTGAACTGATTAATTACACTATTATCGTTGCCCTGTATCAATCCACGGCCTGATGAGACCAGTCGAGAGTTTTGGTTTAGGTTTGCTGTAACAAAATTAAAAGTTAGATTTTAACAAATGAGAACTTTTCTTAGAGGGCGAAAAAATTCGAGGGCGACGACTTGGGATATTTAATAATTCGCTCGACGCCACGAACATCTGCTGTGCGCAACCCTTTTTCGCGACTCGAGTCGTCGTTTAATTAATCATCTTATATTAATACAAATCTCGCGACGAGCGAATTTCGCGCCGTTAATACGAGTTTCATTTGAATCGGATGAAGTGTCTTCCGCACCCCGAAGCATTGGCACCCTCCGCATTTCTCTCCCATCGCGGAACCCCTCAAATCGCTCTTTTCCTCCACCTCTTCTGTCTCTCTTTCCCTATTTTATTGATCTTCGTTCCTCGCTCGGCACAACAACGGAACGCTAGAAGGTAACCTATTTTTCACCGCCCAACAATCTCTTTTCCTCTCTTCGGCATTGGCATGCGATTTTTCGGCCGCTAACATACGCCAGCACATTAGTCAAGAGTCTTTCTTGCCACGACGCTCGAGTGGACAAAAAGTGCGTAACGATCCGACACTTTAACATGCGTTACTAACGACACTCAAGTCACTATTTTTTTTTTTTTTTTGTGGGGGCGTATTATTGAGAACCACTTCTGGTGAGTTAATGAATCACGCTCGGTCACTGTGCGATCACAGATATGGAAAAGAGATTGCTGCTTCTGGTGTCTACTTTCCCCAAGCCACAGCCGATAGCTCCGCAGCTCTTGACTCCTGGCAAGAAAGTAAGTGCCTACATTTGTCTGGAAGGTCGCCAGAGTGCGCTGCGTAGTTCGCCAGAAGCTATGCGAGATCTGTAGGTAGCCTCTAACAATTTTCAAACTCATGGGAGGGGCAAGTGCGGATGAGTCCGACCCTCCAACTCCGCCCCTGTAACGCTCTTCTTCTACGCCAGAAGGTGCTGCCAACGTGTTGAATCTTCGACCACGATTTGCTCGAATTCTTAGCACGTACCTTTTACAAGAGCAATTTTCGCGGCCCTCAATATTTTAGAGCGAAATGGCTATTTGCACGGGTTTTGGTTTTCGAGTCAACTTATTGTTTCTGCCTCAAGAAAATTGAGGTATTTACATCCGACCTTTTCTCCCCCAAACTTCATCGTCATTTTTGTTGATACAACTTTTTTTATTGTGGATTTCATTTGTTCGAAAATAGAAAAAAAAATAAAATAAATAAAAGTTGAAATGCAAAACAAAATTACTCATTGGTAAAAAGTTAGATAAAAAACTTTTTTTTTTCGTTCTATAAATGTTTGAATTCTGAAACATGCGGAATTCGTTTTCTGTATTTTCTTTACAATCTGAATACAAAAACAATTGAAGCACCGAGCTTGTCGCATCATTTGAATATAGCGAAGACTCAAGAATCGTCTGGAATTAACGATTAACTTGTTCCTTTTTGCAGTTTCTTTTCAGCTGCAAGTCAGAGCGGAAGCTTTTCCGTGCTCGACAATGACGGGCGTCGGTGTGACGGCAGCTTGGTATTGGTCCGATTTTTTCCAAGTTGTAAGGGCCATGCTCCGCGAAGTTTATTCAATCCGCCAAACTTTGTAGTACAGCATGTCCACTGCCAGAGGGCAGAAGTCCGTCGGACAAGAGGTAAAACCGGAACCGAACGTCGGCTCCGGACACTCACACATACAAGGCTGACGCTTTGTCCGCTCTCTTGGACGCAATTAGGGTGGGTCCTGGCCCCTTTCCCGCTGGGCTTCCCGCACTAAGTAGAAAAGCTTGTACCACCCCGACCTGAGAAGCCGAGCGGATGAACTGTCGGGCGGCTGAATTCGTGTGCCACTACCCCTAGTATGTCCACTTGACTATCCATCCTCTATTTCGTTTCAGTTGGCACATCTCTTTCTCTCACACCTGATGACGAACTTGAAACCACAGAAGAAATCGTCAAATTAAACAAAAAGGGCTTTTGCGTACAATCTAATTGTGGTCGCGACGAATCCCCCTTTTGTCCCAGCACTGGTTATCTCTCAGTACGTTGCATCAACTCGTGATCGATCATTTCGTATCAATAAGATCTATCTACTATATACTGGATAGAGAACATACTTTGCGATTATAAATCTGTCAGAGATTTTTATATAGATTATGATCACATTTTCAAAGTGAATCTGAACAATCACCTTATATATACACCATCAGGTTATACTTCTATTATGTGTCTATTCTCTGTTCTAATCTCTAGCAAATGACAGTTGAAAAATAGTTTGGCATTCCTAAAACAACGGTTTTCAACCTCAAATTACTAGATCATTTGAGATAACAATATATATCACAAAGATTTAATGGAAAGAAAAATTATAGAATAAATTTATTTTTTCTTTTATATATACTTTATAGAAAAACGTGATTGTGATTTCAAATTGTAATCTTTCGTATACGAAAGATTACAATCATTAGAGTATTAAAGTTCAACAAATGTCCGCAATTTTGTGTACTAATTTGCCACGCATGAATCTACCGTCTTCGTCACGGGTTCGCTCTGTTTGGCCCCAGCGCTACCCTTGGATAAACTACAGAGGGCTAATATTACGAGTACGTACATACCATTACATACGTAGCCGACAATAGTTGGCTTGCTGCAACACGCGCTAGGTTACGTATAGGTGTTGACTGCTCTTGGTATCTATATGCTACACTCCGCAAGGGGCTCGTTCATCCAGCCATCCCTCGATCTCGTTTTGCAATCCTCGATGGTTATGTGACCACTTCACTAAAACCAAAAATTAGTTAATGTCAAACATCAGTTTCAAAGTCGGGAAGATGAGTCTCTGATCAAAAAGCCTGGAAGATGTGATCTGGACCTTATATATTGTGAAAAATTACACAGTTTAATAATAATTTGCGAACGGCAATTTTGTCGTGAATTGAATTTCAAAAGTTATAATTTTATGAAATTTCGTTTGAATTATTTCATCGAGCAATAAAATAATCGAAGAATGTGTCAACCTCTGTTCATAATGAATAATTATCCATTTTTTGCATTTTGTTATTTCGAGCAAACAGTATATTTGCAAAAACAAAACAGATCATGCACAGGTAGTTAATTATATTATGAAAGATATGTTGGCACATATGAACAATTACAAAAACTGTTATAACAACGATAATAATTGGAATATAGTATGACAATCGTGATATATTATTTCTGAATAATATGCAATCTCGTTGTGGTATTTTTTTTTTGTAATTATATAACTACTGCGATTTCATATCAAATTAATTTTTTATATGAAACAAAACAGAAATATAGACGTGTAATATTGCATTGAGGGTTTATAAATGATGCAATGAGCTGGACGAAACGGAATGTTGTTTAAACGATATTTATTAATTATAAAAACAGAAAAATTTTCTAATTTTTGAAATGAGTAAATGCTTACAACTTGTGGGGATATTTAGTTTTAGAAATATGAAGTTTGGACAGTAAAAAGAATTATTGATTAAAAGTGAGTTTTAAACACCCGCTTTGCTAAATGAAAATGAACGTGTTCAAAGATTAATGATAGCGGCTAATTGAATCACAAATAATTATGGCAATGAATTTTAAGCAAAGCTTGGAAATTGTACGATTGTTTGAAAGTACATTTACAGGATGAATATATAATGCATGTAGTTTTCGTATGGTAGCAGATAGCGCGGTACCAAATGAAGTTAAAGCACTGTGGCGCATACACGTACACACATATGTATACGCTAGGATAGTCGAAGTTGGTTGAAAACGATGGAGCGATGAGGTGGCCAGATATGGTAGATTGCCGGTCGCATCCAGGTCTGCGTCTGGTTGCCGCAGATACGGTCAGCTCTGAATAAAGTATAGATATTAACACGAGATGATCCGTTAATGAAGCGTATGTTCTCTCTACCAACGCTAACCTACCACCTATTACCCACAGCCTTTGCTGTTATCTTACCCGGACACCGCTTCCCTCATGTCGTGCCGGCTGCGAATTATATTAACCTCCACCCACCTTTTGCAGACATTTCCATTCCATGACCCTAATTAGGCAGCGGTTGAATTTCGCAACTCCCCGCGCATTATATCGACAATCCTACATATCACCCGATTTTCATGCATTTTGCGATTCTAATTATATCTATCAAAAGTATATATAGCATCAATACTGCTTATAATCCTAACACTTTTTAACATTTTATTATCTTACACACTATATGATATTTTCCAATCAAAAAATGCAATTTTCAATTTTATGATTATTATTATTTCTCGTTTTAGAATTTTTAATACAAAAAGAATTGCAAATGAGGTGGATTTTTAGTGACATCAAAGAGCAAAGAACTGATGAGGATATAACTATATATATGCATGCCAGACTTTACGACAGAAAGCATATGTACGTCATCGGGTTGAAAAGTGGAGTTGTTTCGAGTTGTCTATTATTAACGATTTGGAAGAAAAGGAGATCAAACTGCGTGGCAATACTATATCATTGTTGGAATAACGACTCGGAGTATACAACTTACTGATTGGAGTAAACGCGATGACGTACTCGCGAAACTACGAACACGCGTACCTACATATCTAGCGGTCGGAACGAGGGTGATAAATTAGCATAATGTGACACTCCACGCTTATACGCGTTTCTCGTTTTAAACGCTTCTAATTTACAGACAGTGCATGTGTGTTTGCCAATTCCGTATATTACAAATAGCCTGACAAATTTTATCAGTTTTATGTTATCTGATGATTATATTTTGGTTTCATTTCCAAGCGATTGACATCAGTGAATACCGCCGCTTTTTTTAAAACTTGATTATTCGCCTAGTTGTTGCGCAATGATATATTTTTTATTTCGTATTTTTCGAAGCGAAAATAGTAGAAATTGTGTCTTCACGAATCGGATATCTAGATTCGGCTGATTTAATTTAAAAAACTTGTAAGTCGAGGCGGTGTAGCTATCCGCTAATCAGGAGTGTAACCCAATCGAATCTAATCATGTTCGTCTGGAGAGTGACATTAGTCGTTTCGAGGCGAACGAGGTTGAAGAGGAGAAGGTGTGTGTGGGTTAAGTTTTCAGCGGTATCAAAGCGGACATCTCGGCGGCGCCAAGGCCGAAGTTAACGAGCCCTCGTCTGGCCATTCAGCTCGGTTTGTGTCGTAGGCTCTGATGCTTGTACGAGTGTGGTGGTGGTCGTAGCATCCCTTTTGCGAAGCCATTCACTGGTACGAGGATGAAACAAAAAAGAAGACGAAGAAAAAAAAGCGAAACAAAAATGAAAAAGGCAAGAGAGCGAGCGAAGCGTGATTAAAAAAAGGCCGCGCCAGCCGCAGATAGGGATCAAATTGAGAGACAGAAAGAAGCGGAAATGAGCTCACGAGGGCCCGATAAAAGTTTTCTGATAAACGGATGGTCGCCTTGTCCTCGGGATATTTTATTTCAGTAATTGCCGTGGAACATCCGACACGAAATATTGATTCGTATTGTTTGCCGGTTTTTCGGCGCGGACCGGCCCAACCGAGTCGACTGGAATTTGTAAAAGGTGCAAAACGCTGGGAGTCACCGGAGCCATTCACACACCCAAGTACCTGGAAACGATTCCTAATGATATGCCCGGGTCTTGAATGGACCTTTCGGGAATTCTCCGACGGTTTCGAAGAATTAGGAATTCCGAGGTCGCAGTCGTCGTGTTAAGGACCCGTTTTCGTCGGTCTCGCTCTCGCGTGCACTCTCCTTCACGCTTCCCCCCTTTTACTCGCTTTGCACCCGCTTTCATGAAGGCGACGTGCGGATAAGGTGGAACGGGTAAGGGGAATCGCTTTGTGCGAATAGCTTCTTCCTTTTTTCTTCTTTCATTCTTCGCTTGACTCCCCCCCCCCCCCTCCTCCTTCTCACCCTGTTTGCTCCTCGCGTCGCGCTCTTTTACACACTAGCAGGTGAGATTTATAAGCGCGAGGTCTTTCAAAGCGACGATTCTCTGATTCAAACCACCAACGAGAACAATTTGGCAGATTCCCATTTTATATATCTTCTCACAGTGCTATTTCTAAAAGTCTTTCAAATCATCGCAAAATATCGTCAATTGTTTATTTGTCTCGTTGAATGGGATGGTAAACCACAATGGCAAAAGAAATTCATCCAAGTGGATCTGAATGCCAACGATTTCGCAGTAAAATTATTGCAACTTGTGCGCGACTGTTAATTAGATGCACCTGAGAATTGGTTGAAGTCTGGTATAGATTGCTATCGCGCGGTTTCTCAATGAATTCACATTCTAAAGTCGCCTTGCTGCGAACATGCGAAACAATTTTGGTTCTTGGTTTAATTTACAGATGTTGGCTTAGGCGTACAACTTGGAACACCGTAATTCATCTTAACACGTAACCGCGCGGATGACACTGTTGGCTGATTCGATTTCTTTCACGACTACTAACGAACCTATAAATATGCATCGCTTTGAACTTCGGCTTAGGCCTCTACTCTGGTTCATGCAGCTGAATTGCCGGAAGAGTAAATTAAGAAGAGGCTTCTCTGTTTTCTTGACTTGTTGAGCTGATAATTCGTACGTATAATTAATAGAAATGAGAGCTCGTAATGAAAGTCGGACTTGAAACGCAACTTTTACTCGTCGGAAAATTCGTGCCAATCGAGGGGATGATGCCTCTTTCAAAGGCTTTTCTCGCTCTTTTCCTTGACGACTTTTTCCGACTTCCAAAGAGAACAACATTTATTTTATCAGGGCGCTGCTAAGATTGGTGTGAGATTTCGTTTACCTTTTTCCCCATTGTGGAAAGCCCAGGACTGTGGCAAGAGCTTTGGCGAGGGACTAAGTTGCCGTGTCATCGACGACTTTTTCTTTCGACTGAACACTGATATTGTTTTTAGACAAAACATTTTTCACTGCGAGGTAATGAAAAACAAAGGTGCGTCTATTTTCGCTGAAAAATAATTAAATGCTTTTTGTGTAAAATTGTTCATGTAATGTATAACGATAACTTATAAATACATTATGTATAATAACCTCATTTGCAAATTTCCTTTCAAGTTATTTTCGGTAGGCTTTGAATAATGGAAAACAAATTCGAAGCGCCAATTTATATTAAGAAGACCATATTTATTTACACAAGTAGCAATTTCACAGTTCAAAGCACCTTGGGTAAGCATCGCGTCTTTTGCAAGTGTTACAGTTCGTTGAGTGATATTTTCGACCATTCTCCTTTTGCGACGTTGCGAAACGATATATATATTTTTTTCCAACGAATGCGACGTCAAACGTTTAGTCAGCTGATTGAATTGGAGCAAAGCTATTTTCGCGAATGTTCGCGTGACATTCCCGTCCCATTAGAGCACACATTCGTCGCTCGGCTGCCAAAGATTGTAGCGCAGAGCAGAAAGAAGTGTAATGCTGTCGCAAGTAAACGGAACGTGCAGCTCGCGCGAACTGCACAATACGGAACACGTGTTTGAAAAAGGGAGCATCACCGGCCCGGGTAACACGATAGCAAAGTGCAGCGTATCATCGCAAAGCCCGTGTGTACCCAGCACGCCCATCTAGTTCTTACAGAGCCAAATAATTCCATGCGTAGCACTTGGCGCGTAGACACATTCGCTCGCGCGCTCACCGCTCAACAGAAATGTTCTTACGCAGATAGGGCATGCGACGTACGCCTCGTTGGCACGCCTTGCCAACAAATCATCGACACGGTGTCCTGGCCTGTTTACAGCGTCGACCAAGTCGTCTCTTGCCTCTTAGATTCATCACGTTGTTGACGACGGGAATAGTCTCGTCGTCGCGACGCAACACTTTTCTTATTCTCTAGTTTTCGTCGTCCTCTTGTATGCTCGTGTCTCTGACTCTTTTGTCACTCCCCCTGACGGAATGCGCCAGATTCGGCTATTAACCTTTTCCTAATCTTTCTTTTTTTCCTCGTCACATGCTTCCTGGACTTGTCTTTTCAGTCACCGTTGAAATTACATTCAAACGTACGGTTTGGCTTCAGTGAAATACGCGCACGCTGACATGTGTCTATAGTTCTGCTCAAGACTTCGCCTAATTAATCGTTGCTTTATTCCTCGATATGTCAGCGTCTTCTCTTGCAAGTTTAGGCTCCCGATCGCCAGATGTGGAATGCGTTTGAACATCAGCGTACTTCCCTTTTTGTCATCGTTGCGTTTCGTGGGATGAAAAAACAAGAAATAAAGTGTATATATTTTATGCAGAATTGCAAGAAAAGAAAAGAGATGGCACATTATACTGATGTATATTTTTGATAAAATGATGTATACACTCAGATTCATAAATTAGCACTCGTCATCTTGACCGAAATTATTTAAATGAATTGCCACGCTGAGTTATGCACGAATCGAAAGTTCGGCTAAACTATGAATCTGCTTTTGAAATTGAGATAGATTAAAAGATGAGGCAAAAAGCGGAGAAATTCCGTTAAGAATTCGAAGACGGCGTGGTAATATAAAAGTGGCGGTGAAGAACGGCGACGAAAGGCAAAGGGTGTGGACGACGCGATGATGACGCTTAAGACTTCATACTTATTTTACTTAAGAAAAGCGACGTCTTTTTAAGAAGACTAACAATGAGGGATGGTGGACCGAGAAAATGTTTAATACCGCTGAACGCGAGACTTGGGTAATTAATATCCATTATTTCGAACGCCTGGCGACCTTCGTCTAATTGGACCGGAACGGAAACAAAGACGCATTAGCCGCTTTTGGATGGACCCTGGATTGATATCCAGAGACGCCTTTTCGTCTTCGTTATAACTCTCTTATACCGATTTATGCCATCTCTCATTTATATATTTAAAAAATGAAAATTAAACAATTTCGAGGTTCATAGTCTTTGTTAGTTAAAATTATTTCAAATTATCCACTGATAAACGCAGTTCATTACTGCGTTCCTAACTCTGATATACAATCGGCTTTCACACATTTAGTCTTTTCAATCGTTCTCTCTCTCCGCTGCGAGGTTCGCCAATTGGTCGTAAATCCAGAGACTCTTCGATACATACTAATGTCCTCTTAATTGTCAATTAACATCGTAAATTCTCATTACCACTGTGATCGGGGTCATTATCTGCGGCACACTTGTACCACGGTGCTTGGTCAGCACCATGAGCGTTAAACTCAACAACTTGTTCCATATTTAATTGTACATGCAATATATACGCCTCATCGCGATAAGCCGAACGCCGAACTGTAAGGCCGATATTAATACAGTTGGCGTTCTGCGGGCGTATCAGTTAGGTCGTGTTCGAACGCGATTACCGTCTAATTGAAACGTAAATTTTTGACGCGAGATTGAGAAATCGGTTGTAAACATGTATGAAGGAATGATCACAGAAATAGAAATTTCAACTAATTTCATTGCAAAAGAAAAACCTCGTTTATATTCGCTTCAATTATAAAAGTGAAAATAGAAAACTGATTTACTAATGAAAAACGTATAGGTTTTATTGTTTATAAATGAAATCAGTGGCTCAGAGTCACAAACAGATAACCCATTAAGCAAAATTTCAGGAGATAATTATTGTAATATTAATACAACATATTAATACAGAAAAAAATTTTCTACATGGAGAAAAAAATCTTCTAATGAGTACAACTTAGGTTGTAAACAGTACAAAATCAATTGCACTCTTTACAATCGACCTTGTACTCACTACGATTTGTTTTCTCAGCATACAGCACCGACGTTCAAAGATTCTGTGTAAATTAAAGAATGGATCAAGTTATTCCTTTTTGTTTTCCAAACCACTGAAATATTCGAATATAAAAAATAACAAGCGATTGGAGAGTGAAAGAAGGGGAATTTAAGGGGTGTTTTAATTATGAAGATAATTTGACGTAAATGCATCAATTGAATGGCGAGTATTTGTCTATTTTTACATAAGCTAATTGAACAGGTTGGTGTGCATAAAATGTACACCCTGGGGCAGCGTCAGAAAGCGCGAACGTTCGCGTACACTCATACAGAAACACGAATATCTATCCAGAAGAGGTTTATACGCGTGTTGGACGCTGTAAACTCGCGCCCGGACGGCCAACGTAATCGTACGAGATCCCATTGCATGAATATAATTTGCATACAAGTTGGTTATACGCGCTATAGCGCCGGCATCAGCTGGCTCGCCCGTATAAACGATTATGGTGCCAACAGATGTAGGCGGACGCGCGAGTCGGTTTCTCTTTTCCGTGACTCGCTTCGCGAGCTCGTCTTCTTTATCGCACCCGAGAGCTTTTGCTTCGCATTACGATTGGGAACAGACCTTTTATGCACCCTTGACGTTATCACAAAACGCACTGCTAATGGCAGCGAATAATTTACGGGCGCGCGTTCTCGCCATTACGCCTCAGTTACACTGGTCGAATCTAACCATTCCACCAGTGACAGCCATGTACGATTCGATGTCGGTGTGCAGACAGGAGGGTGTGTACGTTTGTGTTTGGATTTTTGTTTGATTGAAAAACACCAAGAAGCGTTAGAGGCACACAATCTATAAATAATTCAAAAATAGTTTGTACATCACTTATAGATTTCTTGGAAACCGCGCATTTCCATAAGAATGTATTTTGCGCCGAGGATTGAATTAACGAGATCAATATAGGGTCCAGATTGTACCGTATGGATTAATGCACGTAGTGCAAAAACATTTCAAAGCCAGGAGTGTGCTTATTCACAAAGCCAGCATATATCTAAAGGTGAACGCTGGCGCGGTACACCATTAAACCAAGTGGTCGTGTCGCGGAGGTTCCAGTCGGTTTTTTCCTGCGCGGTGTTTAGCCGCTCATACACTAGTTTCCTCTTTCCAGCGATACCAGCAGCAGCCTTTCTTTGTCTTAGCTCTATCGCCTTTTTCTGTTCTCTTTTCGCGGCATCCCGCTACAGGACACCTAATCTAATGGGAGAGACAACTCGCCTAAAGGACGCGAAAGAGCATTTGTCGATCGAGATGGCGCTAGTGCGCTGAGCAGTGAGAGCGACGAGGACACCGACACTAAGTGGAGAACGTTGGTCTTTGAAGCAGCCGCCGCCACTTGTTGGTCGATCAGCGGCCCCCTTTAAATACGATCGCCACCCTGTCTCAGATCGTCCGCCAAATACAGAAAGACGGATACAGGCGCCCTTTTAGGTGGGACCTGTTTCCTGCGCATGCCTCAACAGTTACACGCACTTTCGTTTGCATTTTATATTAGTCTTACGGAGGATAAATTGTACGTCTCACAGGATCCTTTAGCGCCATTCGAAGTTTCTGGTGGGACCGCTTTTTTGGGACCCTGAATTCCACCTTTTTCATCATCTTCTGCCTTTTTTTGCCACTCGTCCGCTTCTCTCTCTCTCTCTCTCCCTCATTTAACGACGCCGAATCTTCTTGATGTAAAATATGGCGGAAATTGCGACAAAAACTTGAGTAGCAAACTCTTGGGTCGATCGCTGTATACTTGACCAAGTTAAAGTTATGACCCTCGGCAAATAGTAATATCGGTTGTATACATTCAACCCCTTGCCAAAGTACCTCGAGTCTTACGAAGAACTTGGAACATCATTAAAACGAGAGTTCATCGATCCCAAATTTTGAAACCGAAAGGCGTAAAGTAATATAAAGTCTCGAGTTGAGTCATATCGTGCTCGTAAACCGATGTGCTCTCGTTCTTTTCAACCTTACAAAAGTTTAAAGAGTCTCTTTTATTGTATACGCGATCCCCTTAGTTCGCTGCTTCATAATGTACAGGGTATTTTTCTGGACAAAGTTTTATTAACGATTTGTGGTCTGAATTATATCTGATGAAGTATTGTCAATTTATTGCCAGTTTTTTTTTAATAATTAACTGTACCATTGGGAATTACATAATCAATCTTGTCACATTACACATTGCACAATTCTGATATAATTATTTTTATTTATTTATTTCTATAATAAATAAAAGAATAAATAAAAATAAAAAGATATTATGTTGGAAGTTTAAATTTAAAAATTGTTTTTTATTATTCTTTTCTAAACATTCTCTGATTTTGACATTTTAATCTATAACCTAATAATAAAAGAACATGATGAATAATGAAGATTTTTTTCAGGAACTAAATAACGGCTGCTCGTTTGCTGATAATATCAATCTGGAATTGGTAAGTTCTATTTTATTAATTATTGGTATTATTAAAAATCATACATTTGAAATAAAAACTAATGAGATATAATATGCTATCAGTTATCAATCACAATCTCTTTGACAGTTCAATTTTTATGACTGAATTTATTTTAAATATCAGTTTGAATTGTCAGGCCCAGATCAGGTTATCCACATACAAGCCTGACTAAACAGAAGAGAATTCTCAAATTAGTCTTATCTTGCCGGGATCTTGCAATTTTTATTCTAGTCAATTCTTACAGAATAGGATTTCATATATGGTTCAATGTAATCACCATCTGCTATTATTTCTATCCGACAGATATTTGAATATATATTTGAATTATAAGATATAAAATATAGATCTATTCAATAGTTTCACTTCAATTTGACGTTAATAAATAATGGACAGTTTTTTTAATGAATGAGATAATAAACCAAAATTGGGAACGAAAATACAGAAAGCAGCATTGTTGGGCTTCACATTTATAACCGTTATAAAATTCAAAATAATACTAAAGTCGAGATATAATGAGGTATGAAAAAAAACGCAAAAAGTAATTACATTAATTTGGTTTTAATTAAATTGAGACATCAGCATACGAATGTAATTGATAACGAAGAAGATAAATTTAAAAAGAGTTGAATATTATCAACGATGCATCAGGCGACGCCACAATTTTGCAATAACCAATCTTTTTATTATTCAGAGTTATTATTACTACATGAAAAAAGTGAGTTATTTGACATTTCGTCAGTCCTTGAATATTTCAATCTGATAAAATTAAAATTTTTGTCTGTAGAATAATTGATTAAACTTGTAAATTCAGTGACTCAGAAAATTACACATCATTTCAATCTGCAGCAATTGCATAGCTTGTTTTCATAGAAGAATTTTTGCACTTGAAGTTCTAGAACTTGGACCTTGGGGTATACATGCAAAGTGTAAACAGTGGCCCACAATATAATTAGTACATTCATTTCTGTCCTTCTGGAAAAAGATAATTGATAAGTTGGTAGAAGAGCAGTGTGGAAAGACGAAACATTTTATCAGGTGGCGACCGAACATTGGGCAGTATCGAGAGATATTAGTGCGCACAGAAGCCGTTTTCGCAGGACCTATCGGCAAACACAGCATGTACTTGATAATGTTGAGACAAAGTGTGAACGAGTTACAAAGATATCGGCAGAAAAGTGTTATAAATATGTATGCTGATGGTCGCGACGGGGAAAAAGAGTGTCGGAAATGGTAGCAGGCACGAAAGAGGTCGGTAAAGGAACCGGTAGGTACAGAGAAGGTTGAGGGAAGGAGGCTAAAGAGCGGCCATGTTGAAAGGGTGGGATGTGCACGGTAGGCGCCGGTCGGTCGCGTCACGAGCAGAGGCACCGGCAAAGCCACCTCGAAGTGCCGAGTGAGCACCATCTTGTTAACAGCTAAGGTTTTTCCCATCGGCGTGGACGCCGATAGGCCTACCGGTACCAATGGTAGGCGTTCTTCCTCTTATTCCTATTTTGTCCAGTCGTTCGCTCCGCCTCGATCTGCGTTTCGCGTGCACGCGGTCACTCTTTACCCCTTTGGTCTGATGCCGCGCGCAAAAAAAAAAAGAATAAAAACCCCTCACGAGCGAACAAAAAAGTCCCACTCGTGTCATCGGGCTCTTAATCGAACCGATAACTTACGACTGGCCGATTCGTGAGAATGTCCGCCGATCTGGACGCGCTCTGGATGCCGCGCAGTAACGCGCGTTTCGCCACTCTCATCTGCTGGCTCTGCTTTTTGGCAGCTTGTTTAGAGATAACAGAGCCCAATGTATGAGACATATTTAAAGCTGTGTTTGCGTCCGTCGTAATTCTCCGTGCATTTTATTTGATGGGAACTTAACAATCTTACTTTTTTTTCTGATGCATTTCAGCTGTTGCCGCGTGTGTGTGTTGTTTGCATAAAATGGTTTCGTGTTTGTTGACTGTATGCTTTTCACCGAAAAATTATTGACGAGTTAAGAGATAAGACGAAGCTCCGAAGTATGCGGACTGGACATGCGAGAACACACGTTATTTACGTAATGATGAGCAGGTCCCAAATTAAATTTTGTTCTATGTCTTTATCAGTTTATTTCGTTTAATCACAACTCATGTTTGGATGTCCACATTTTTTACAAAACTTATAAATACAACTTGCTAAATTTCTTTGCCATAAAAGTAAGAATGCAATAAAAAAAACTTGATCTGGTCAAGATATGGTTTTTACAATGTGAGCCAAAATTATTTTAATTTTGAGCAGATTTTCAAAACGTGAATCATCTTACAACTCATCTTGTGAGGTTTTGGTATATGTCCACTTTGACAATTTTTTCGTTTGTCTTATCACTCTTAAATTTTTCTCTCGAAATTCGAAGTTTTTTGTTTTGTTCGTAGAATAATTTTCTCAGACCAAGAATTTTGGTCTTTCATTTAAGACGTTTATTCTTTCTCCAAGAATATAGTTTTCTTGAATCAAGAATATTTATTCTTGGCTATTATATAGCTATAAAGATGAAATAGGAGTTGGTGTTAAAATATTTGTCTTGCTCCTATCGATTATTTTTTAGAGTGATAAGTTTAAAAAATGTTTGAATTATGCAAACAGAAGTTAATTTCGTTGTTTGCAAAAAAAAAAAAAAGAATGGTAAACCAACCATGGCGTCGGTTCGCAATCGCGTCGTTTCTACAGCGTCGACAAAACCCAAGGAATAAGGGAAGATAGACATCCATTACCATCAGCATGCAAATTAGATCAAGGATTACCACAAATCCTTTCGTAACAATCCGCCGCGCCGCGAAACTCGCTTGGTACTACGAGGCGACTCGTGTGCCGAAGATCGGTGAGAAAGAGAAAAATAAAGAGCGAGAGGCAACGTGCCTGCATTTTCATTCGCGACAGAGAGAAAACCAGCCGAGAGAGGGAGATGAAGACAACAAGGCATCACAGAAAGAGTAAAGCACTCGCTCCACAAACTCTTAACGAAACTTAATTAACGTCTGCCATTGCTCCCGGCAAGGTTTACGACAACGACCGGAGTTTCGGAGTGCCATCCAATGGTGCACGAAAAGCTCATAAACGTCGTTATCCGTGAAAACAATTTGCCGAATTCGCAGATGCATTCATAAAGAAAAGAGTCATAATATTACAGCAAGAGTTTATGGTTAAATACGCATTATTATACTTTTCGTTTCAAGAGTCGTCGAAAGCAAAATTGACGCTCTTCATATCTCTCGTTTCGTCAGACATACCGCCTGATAAAAGTACAAGCTGTTTCTCATCGTTTCAATTAAAAACTTCCGTTCTCTTGTTGTGCGAAAAAAAAGTTTCGAATCAATTTTTTCGTCTTGCTTTATTAATTCATTGAAAGTGTATCGTTAATGTGCAGGCCACTTGTGATAAAAGCCCTGTAAATCGTAGTTCTTTTGACGTTATAAGTAAAAGATATTCTGAAGACAAGCGGGCTATTCAACATCCGCACATTGAGCGTTTTATAGTAACGCATGCGAAAGTTCTGCGTTATCATGTAAGTTTTACGCTTAACGAGTATGATCTTGAATTAATCAAAAATAACTGCGGATGGAATGATTTTGTGTAAATAATTTTTTTCCCTCTTTTTTGGAACTTGATAAAATACTCGGAAAATTCGTGGCATTTCCTATAGATTATAAATATAGGGTGACTGCACCAATATTTGACCGGGCACCAGTGAATGACCATTGCATTGGAATGACAAAGATAGAAAATGCATTTTAAATGAGCGGCCACTCATTGGTATCAAATCTTAATTGGTCATTCATTGGTTCATTTACCCTATATATATATAATTTCTTTATATTCTGTTTATCTGAAAATACTCATTTTTCTAGACGATCAAAATATGACATGGTTTGGTAACATTTTAGATCCGAATTGTATATGACAAAAGCAGAATTTTCAAGGACGAATTTTCATTAAAGTTGGTCTTGTCAACGACACTCCCTTTACGATTTTGCGCGACAAACTGTGCAGTTAGGGTTGCTGGTCTGAGGAACCTTCGCGCAATAAATAACGCCACGCCGTGAGTGACTTAATGCCGTCGACAAAGTTTACTCGATTCTACCAGGTCCTATCGACTCTCGGTGTCTCAGTGTCTCTATGCCTCTGTAAGAGGGTTATCAAGAGTCACCTTGTTCCATTCATTTGAATGAGTCTACCTTCACAAGAATATTCATCATTACTATATCGGATCAGGGCTTCTTTGTCATTTGTTATGATGCTCTTGTGTGATTACGTCCAAAGATTATCGAGAAAATGTCATTTATATGTGTTCATATTTATTGAGGTATAATTTGTACAATCCAGAAAAATAATTCTAGGACATTGTGAAGCATTTCATAGAAATTCCATGCAAAAACAAAACAATTGAACGAATAGCTTTTCGGATATAATTTTCATTCAAGTGAAATTAATTTTCTCTGGTGAAATAGAATTGAATACAAACGAGAGAGAGAAAAAAAAATAGTATCTTAGAAGAATAATTTTGTAGGAATTTTTTCAAACATGTCATTATATTCTTTTTCTTATTAGTATCAATAACATGTTAGTTTGTTCACAAACCCAATAAATATCAGCATTTTAAAGTTTAGTCATCATATTTTTTTGTTTTTCAAAACATTTATTGCAGTGTAAAAGTAACGTTTATATTTAGTATATTTATCGTGATGTCTGAATATGGAGGAGAACACGGCCATGTAGTTTATTAGATTACTTGATACCTTATCTGTGACAATAAGGTATACACAACGAGAAAAATTTCACTTAGAAAACATGCGTGTGAGATCAGGATGGTCGTTTTTCAATGACTTTTGGGGTGTGATCGTTCATTGTCAGGCGGAGATTACGCGAATTAATGATGGCCGGTGTCTCGTGACCGGTGAAAAATCTAAAGGAGTACAGTAATTAAGAGCTTGCTATCAGTGGCAGTCGTACTCGAGTGACTTGGACACGATCCAAGCAATTCAGCGAGTCCACCATAAAGCACGACCGGACTGTATGTATTAAGCTTTGCCAAACAAACCTGAAGTGCGCGCGTCAACGGCACCTATGGCGACGTAATATATTACGGGCCGACGCTCTTCTAAGCGGTTGGAACGTTTAACCAAACGGATTATGCCAAGTTATTCCGATGGCGTCCGCGTCATCCTCGCTATCGAATTTATGTTAAACACTTTTTTGGATACACGGCGTCCGGCAACACGCAGCCCGCGATAAGCAAATGAATTTACGGATCGTTCATTAGGTATACGCAAATTCAGACATAAAATACGACGTGGAATATACGTGACAGCATATTTATTTGTTTGCCTCGTCGTTCTCTTTATCGTGTCATTATGCGCGAATAATATGGAAATTCAGCGACTGTACGCGCCGATAGCGTGAATGATGCTGAAGTACACAAAAAACCTCGCTACAAAAAAGCTCGCTGCGCGACTTTATGATGAACGGCCCGCTGATGTGACAAATGTGTTTGAACCTTTACTTTTTGTTGTTTTGTTTTCACCCGAGCGCTTCACTGATTGAGAAATTAATTTCAACCGAGACCTCGGAACGTGTTAAATTATATACCGATGTGTATAGGCTAGTGCACTTCATTCGTCCCGCGAGATTTGTCGTATTCAAATTTGTAAACATTATTTTCGTATCAATTGGAAATTTAAAACGATTCGAATTGAATTTCAATTCGGAGATAAAGCGCTAAAATTTAAATGTTGAAAAGAGTCAATGTGTCGGTGTCTCTTTTTTCATTCACAATTTTGCGAGGTGCTGATTTCATTCATAAAATTCACAATTTATGAACTTGGAACGTTTTAAGTAGGGTACAAGAGACATATTTTTTGTTAATGATTTTTTTAAATACATTTCGATAAAATTTTTGAATGTTAATTTCTGATTTTTTTCACAAAAAAATGTATTCGATAAATTGAAAATAATTAATAGGATGAAACCGTATAGGATTTATAAAATAGTATAAGATAATTCATTCAGGAATTAGAAACACAAATTTCAGACTAACGACTTTGCTGACGCCAAATTATTGGATGTTAATTAAATAAGTTTGATTCGTCTAGTAAACTTCCTCCGCTTGTAAAAACTGTTGAAACAGGAATTAATAGATTGACAAGTGAGGGGTCAAGCCGAGATACGTCCACTTATATCCGTTATGGAAATAAAATGACAACGACGACGAGTTAGTCGTGTCGTTAATTCAATGCCGATAACGATCGGGACATTAACGGATATAGACGCAGAAGACGAACAAACGTAGGCACTATGTTTTTATCACTCCATTTGCTGACTGCACATCTTTGTCTCTGAAGAATGCTCGGTTGAGCCTTAAACCAAATATTTCGAAAACTATTACACATCTAATTAGATTTTACGTGCGGAGATATTTATGATCGGCTTGTCTTTGGATGAATGGAACTATTAATATAACTACGAAGAAGGCGAACGAAATATGCGCGATATGAATTCACAGATTAGTTTTATGTTATGAGTTAACGTAAAAACATGATTTTCAAATTTAGCTCAATCTTTGTGGTATGTAAAGTGCCATTATTTTCGGCGTTTAATTGAATCAAAAAAATTGGCCTCGAGATACAAAAAAAATTTAACAAGTCTCATAACACGACAAGCGGCGCATTCAACGACGTAGTGGCAGAAGGTCCGGGCGGGTACCAGATCTGACCACCCGCTCAGGATATAACGTACGTTAAATCCTAAACCGGGTTCAAAAGCCACGGTTTTTGAACCCGCTTAGGATGTAGCGCGATCTGGATCCCCCTTCTGTTCGAACGCGGTGTTTAAATTTGGCGCGCCGTGGCGGGTGTGTGTTACACGAGGATCACAAAAGAGGATTATAATTGACGTGATTGCAATAAATTTGCAATAAATAAAGAAACTTCTTTTTTATTTGTTCTGAAAAAACTTTGAATTTGTTGTTTTGAAGAGAAAACATTCTTTCTGCGGCGAGCAGTCCTCCTACTGATAGTTTTTAATTGAACAGGAGAAAATCTGTTCGTCACAACCCTCGGCTAATTTTTCAAAGAAATTATTCATTTTCGACTTTTGAATAATTTGGAAGGTGCGCGCTTTCCGATCGATCATTTTTGATCGCATTCTAAAATTGTCCTGAATAAAGAATTGCCTTTCCATGCGCACATCACACAATTCGCATTTGATAACCATTGCTTGTTATTATTTCATGTGCCAATAAAAAACTGTTTACAGCTCGACGGAATAATGGAGTACACGAAAAATCGCTTTGGCAAAAATGGCCATTATTAATGAACTCGACACCAATCAGTGGTAATCGGCGTGCTTCGATTGCAGGGCTGATCGCATACTTGTGCGCACACGCACGAACCCTAATTTTGTAAATAACCCGAGGATATTATATACGACAACAAGTTACGTGAGTTTACGTATACCTGGTGCAATCGCATATCGGACAGTATTATGTTGCAATTCATGGGAGCACATATGCCCAAACCTGATACATTTACATACCATTGCAGTGTATACCGGCGCACCATTATCGCGTATACGAATCGCACTTCTTCCGGCATCGCGTGGTTCGATTGCGGGCAAGGTGTATACGCGGGCCCAGATAATGGCCATTATTCATCCATCGATCGTAGATGTATTTACGATACCAAGCATTTTGATGTGCTCGTATTCGGGCGTCTTAATGGCATTACTATGTAGTTGACTCTAAGTATGCTGTTTGCATTAGGCCGATAATTGGCCATGCGATGTGTTCAACGTTATTTATGGCAGATGATTCGAAAAGGTGGAAGAATTTTTGCCGCTCTCTGAAAATTATAATTGGGGGTAATTAGAACTGATCAACAGTTCAATTATTTTTTTAATTAAAGTATTTTTAAGGAAACAAAAAGAAATTTGTTTGATTGGAAATATTTCTTATTTTTCTTTCGGTTAATGGCTATAAGAAAAAGTTAAATGAGTAGATATAATTTATATAGAAATACCAAGACAAAAACAAAAAAATGTTATTTTAGAATTATTTATGGAAATGGCCATACTCGACAAATTTCTTTTTTTGTCACTCGAACGTGCGACAATTTGTAAGCAAATTAAAATTTTTTACAGTTAATAATTCATACGATATTGATAAGCCGAAATAAAAGCTGATGTTAAAGTTATATAAATGTGGGTTTTTTTAGACTATTTTCGTATCAGAGTGGTGAATAATTTTGCAATTTTTTACCCACGCGAATTTCGGCCAATTATAATTTATCCACATTACACAAAATGCGAATAAAATGATGATCAAAATTAGCTTATCGTGCAAACTTGATTAATCAAACAAAATGTATTCCAGCCGGGAGATCATGTTGAACTAATCTCGGTGCCGTTGCATTCCATCGGTGATGTCCATTATATCTATATATTTTCACAGTGCGACGAAAGTTTTACGCCTAAAACGAGAACAAGCTCTTCTCAGGTCGTCCTGAATTTGGCGTCTGGTATGTGTTGTCGAGCCTCATATCCTCTTTCCTCGCTTCTTTCACTCAACTTATTGATGTTTATATTGAAACCAGCCGTTTGCTGTTTATCTCGCCGATAAATAACTCTAGAACTGCGCACGAATCTTGCGATTATTTGTCGCTTCAGAACTATATTCATTTTACAGAACAACTATATATCTGTTTATGTTACGCAAAAAATTTCATCGCATCAAACAACGTGGGAAGGTGAACATCTTCGTTTGTAGTATGTTTGACAGAACGTACGTTTCATGGTCTAAAAAGTGTAAATAGTACCGTTTCTTAAGTGCGAAAGCTTCGAATCGATGATTCGTGTAAATGACACGTACATTACCGCTCTTCAGACGAACGAGAATAAACTCATATGAAGCGCAGGGAATATGTAGCATCAACTACTTACATGTATATCAAGTATTTTGAGACTGTCTCATGCACGGCAGAAGTGCGCTCGAGCTATTCATTTGACGGCAAAACATAAATCCAGCACGTCGTACAGTTTTCTCGCCTTGTCAGCCATGTCATTTGCTGCTTATAAATACTATAGCTCGGTTATTCCCGGTTTCGGACTCTCCATTCGCTTCGGTTCCTCCACTCTCTGTTGTTGTCGGCAAAAATCTATACGAAAGTATGTGTAAAAAGTTGTTCAATTTTCCCGAAAAATTAATAAAGTTGTGCTCTTGCCATGCTTCACATACTGTTGCGAAAATGTTCCTGGTAGTTTTTGGCAAAACAAGCACGGTTCAAATATATTTGCGTATCAAAGAGGGAAGTGAGATAAAATTTATGAAATAATATCTTTCTGAGAGCAGATAATAACAACGTTGTGAATCACGTGAAATAGGTTCGTAACGTTGATTGAAGTACACTTTGGTCTTCGTATATCTAGGTATTCTGTTTAGGTGGTGTACATGTATATGTTGGCGTTCATTTGCATGAATAATGAATTTTTTGAATTACAGTTAAGGTTCTATAAATGTATCGTTGCGACGCCTTTTGGTATACAAGAGTGTCTTGTACCGCTGACAGACATCGTACATGTGCCCACAAAATGTTTCCGCTTTTTGTCACTTTTACGATAGACGCCGTCTTGAAATGTAACCACGTTAAGCTTTCGAAAAGAATAACACACTGATATCGGCTTGTAAACATAAAAGAAAGGCCGTCTGGTGTCATACGCAAATGCGATTTTGAATCATATGTCTGCCTGCAAGTGTCAAACATCCAAACACTGTTTACTTAAAAAGTGTAATGTAAGTCTCATGAATGATAAAGTGCACTCGATTGGAGGCGTTTGTTTACATTTATTTTCAACACTTTTGAAACAATATTGATCATTGCAATATATAAATTATGTCCATATGATAATAATGGAATCAAAAGTTTTGTCAACATTTTTGAAAAAAAATTAGAATATCATTTGTTAAAAGAAATTGCACGACTAACGTACGAGTATATCAAAAATGTATTTTTAATAAAACATCAAATCATATAAGAAACCTCTGATCCTTTTTGTGGCTTACACGAACGTGCGGTGTTGTGCGAGTTTTATCGACACTCAGCGACACTTGACTCGAGTTGAAATTCGTCGAGTTCCTTGTATGTATCGAGTGTTCCAAAAAAGAAAGAAAAAAAGAGAGAGAAAAAACGAGACCATATTCAACAAAGCAGCAAAACTTCTTAGACAACGTAAAAATTGTTTTTGATAGCAGGTACTATGTTATACACTCAATAGTTTTCTTATTGGATCAAAAAGTCGATCAGATATTTTATATAAAAAAAATCAGTGCATTATGTCGGTGGAACATAATTAATATCTCAAAGAATAGATGACATTTGCCATTCATGCGAAACGAGGTCAAACGTTATACCAACCCGCGAGTTACAGAGGGACTATGTCAGACTTTTGCGGAATCAAACGATGCTCAACGCCGAGGAGGACTCCATGCGCAACATATTTCTATGGTTTTCACCGACGAACAAGCTGCTCTGATCACGCGATGTCGACATGAAGTTGCTCCGCTCTTCTTCAATACCGGAAACACAAACGCTCTTTGTACTTCGGCTTGCTAACTTGTACAAGAAAAATAGTCATGTCTGCAGGCCATACTTTTATGAACATATTCAACGAACTCGCGTATACAATTTAAGCGAGCTGCTTTTGCATTTGCATGTTTCGCTAACAATTGTTAGTTGACAAAGGAAAGCGAATATTAACAAGAATTTCTGCTACGTTTCATTCTGAAGGAAAATTTGTCATTCCTCTTTTGTTTTAGAAAAATTTTACATCAGTAGTTATTTATATTAATGAACAACTAAGATTTTTCAGGCAAGAAGAGAAAAGTCAGATAATTTTCATTGTGAAGAATTCAACAGAAATTCGGTTGAAATTTTGAATTGTACCTTAGTTTGGTAGCAAAAAAGAAATTAGCAAAATCTGGAGATTGTCCTGTTGGGACTTATTTGGAAACTAAAGAGAACTCTTTGGAGCATTCCTTTTCACTCCGTTGGTATCAGATACACACGAATTTCGAGATGTATTTCCTCTTGGAGCATACAGCATGTCTTGACATCGGGAATATCTGGCAATTCCTTTGTGGTTATCCTCGGGTCATCGCTTGGATGAATGTCCGTTTGTATATGATATATATTTTTATATTATCACGCGCATGTCGCGCGCAATCGCGATTCTTCATCACAGACTAACGCTCTCTCAATTTATCACTTGATTTCAGCAACATGGTTTGTAATGAATTGTGATGGAATCAGGGTTTTTTAATTTTTTGTTTTTTCTTATGAACGACTTAATTTGCGACAAAGCAATAAAATAGAACTGATTGAAAGACATCCTATTTAATAGCTCAGTCGTCGCCAATGTTGTGACACACATATTGAACACGTAAAATTCGAGATGATTCCAGTTTGGGTAGTATGATTTTCAGCTCGAAATCGAAGACACAGAATCAAGTCAGAGGACCAAGGTACAAGACTCCATAGGCGCCGATAGCATCAGTTATCGGGTCCAAAGATCAACTCGAGAGGTTTTCCGTGTTCAGTTGTTATGTGATCACGTGCAAGGGTGCTAAGTAACCCTCAATTTAGTTTGAAGAAATTAGTGAGATAATTCAGCTTTTTTTCAAACCGTTTCATCAACGTCATGTTTTTGAATACTTTTTTTCAAGATTAGATTATATTGATCTCCTCGTATGAGAGTGATTATGAAATTTAAACTATACAGATTAAACCATTTATCAATATTTGATTTGAATATGAATCATAGAACTAGTTAATTTAGACCTAACGTGTTGTAAATATTTTTAAATCTTTAAAAAAATCTGACAATAATGAAAAAAACTCACGTTCAGGATTATACTCAAGAATATAGAAAACTTGTTTTCTACCATAAAACAAATCGTTCCTTCCAATTTCGTTTTTTATGAAGGTATTTCTATTATATTTTTTATTTCACAAAAAAAATAATACTAGAACATCATTTTCACAATACTGATGTATCAACTTTAACGTCCATTAATCTTGAATAAATACAAATCTTCCATTCACATATTAATTTATTGATTGCAGAGGTATACTGAGATATAGATATGATTGGTTCCATTTAAATGCGTAAAATGAAAACCTCTGGATTATATCTTCATCGAAATATTGCCTTTTTACGATTCCGCACAATGAATTTTTCATGTCCATTCTGTCAACCAGTGTTCTCGTGTTTATGTGAATGTAAAAAGTTCATTGAAAAAACATCGAATAGAACAAAAAAAACCATCAACATCTCATATATTGTATATTTCTTGTACCTCACAATAGTCAATCTATAAATGAGGCATTGTGAAAAAATGTCGAACAAGCCACCTATTATTTCTCGGCTTCCAAAGTTATTACCACGTTTCACAAGAAATCACATTTTCCGTCACGTTTGTCTAATTTATGTCCCAGATTTTTAAACACTTGAAAAAGTCGCCCGGCCAATTTGTTTAATATGGCATCAACATTTTCCAGTCTTTGATTCCAAATCTTGATGCATGAAAGCAAAACCAACTCCGAAGATCACGAAATCAGTTTGAATGACACGGGAACAGCGGGTGGTGCCTACTCTCATTGTGTATAACCGTTTCAGATTGACTAGGGTGGTCAGTCTGGTTGTGACGCTGTCGCGTCATTTTACTACGAAATCGCTTCTAACAAATGTCCCACTGAGATGACCCAAATTCGTCTGCGATATTTAACGTTTCAATTTGTTCACTTATGTAACTCGTTAAAAGTTAAAAGATACTTGGTTACATGATATTTCGTTTGGAGTTCTATTCATTTTAGTATCGTCAATTTTTGTTGTCTGCGCCGTATTCAATGTCTTGAATTGTCTTTGGTTGATATTAACCATGTGACTGAGCCATACAAATACATCTGTACCCTATAAAATATTTTTTTAATTTTTCATTATGAGGAATAACTGTCACGATAATTAACTACTTTTCATAGTTGAGAACATTCTTTTCACAGCTCGGAAATTCAAAGTATTTTTAATAGAAAAGTTAAGTTAATTTTTTTTGACATTTTTTTCATTTTTATATTTTTTTTTTATTCAAAGGATGTTTTGTTTATCAAGGTACATGTTTACTTGAAATTTAACAAACATATAATATCCAAAACAGAAAGTTAATTTCGAGACCATTCATTTTGATCAAGTGTGATAAAAATTAGGGGTCCAAAAGGTGCTGCCACCAAAACCCACATTGGTCATTCATAAGGGCGTCCGGTTCGCCTACGCGAACCTGTTTGACATGGCCTAAGACAATGCTGCACGCTTATATGATAAAAAACGGTTAACTGCAGGCGCACGACAATCTTAAGCGCATTGCTTAACAAGATAAGGTATTAAGTACGATGGTGCGAAACTTTGAAACTCTGTATTTTTTGTACGCACTATATTTGACTAACTTTCACTTTGACCACAATAGATTGTTTTTTTTTTTTTTTTTTTTGAAAGTTTGGCAAAAATAATACCATGTTCAAATAAAGCAAAGTAAAAAACTGAAACGTGTCTTTAAATAACATGACAGAGATTTAGCAAAAAAGAATTTGCAAACTGAAATGTATATCAGCTCAGATAAAATTCATTTTATTTTACAAAATGTAGTTTAAAATTATCGAATTACAAAACAACAACAATCAAAAATATTTCTTAATGGAAAAAAAAAAAAATATAATAATTTAAAATCTTACTTCTTTTATGGAGAACTTCTGTAACAATGTGAACACGAATGAAAAAAAATTTTTTTTTTGAAATTTAGAGTGTCATTGAGTTCGAAATGAAACTTCTAAATGTATACAATTCACAATGAAAATTTCATTAAAAGAACCCCGAGTTGTAAACAAATCGTAAAAAACACGAAAGGCAGCTTTTTTCACGTGACTCGTTGAATGATCGGGATGTCGTTCGCAACATCTTAAGTGTATAGCTTATAAAAGTGCTCTTCGTTTACACTGACTTTTAAACGCATCCTTCCACCGTAATCGTAACGATACTCATAAACCCAGCTCGTTCGAAGTTTCTGAAATCTCGTTTGAAACTCTAAAATGGGTTCTCGATCCACAAAACGATATTCTTGGGTGAATCTTGCAATCAGAAAAACTTGCTAAGCGTTTCGGCTGCCTGATGGAATCCCCCCTATTACATGCGGTATAAAGCCTTATTAAACTAAGCAAATTCGAACTCGGATTTGCTCATCGAACATTCTGCCGAAACGCTATGCGCGTGATTGAGGCATTGGATCCGGAGCTTTTGCACGTCTAAGTCAATATCACGACGCTTACGAGACGTAATGAAAGTCAAATAGCATCGTTCAATCAGTGTGCCGCGCTATCGATAATAAAGGTCTTCCGTGCTGTTAAACGTTTGGCAAGGATTAATTATGGCAGCTGTTTTGTTTCACGTTTACTTACTTGCGTTTAATAGACAAATAAAGGTGGTTGTAAAATGTTGACACTGGAGAGATAATGTGATATCGTTATTTACTTTAGATATACTGTGCAATAAAAAAAATTGAGGATATAGTATGAAAAGGTCAAAAAAATTTTTTTCAAATTATTTTACATCGTTTAATTGAGCAAGTTATTATGATTGAAGGGGCGTCGATGAAAAGTTGTTATTAAATAAACCAAACTGCTCGAAATATATCTTGTTAGCATGTTTACGATGGTACAACAGAAGTGAAATCGCGCGCAAGAATAATGGGGCAGACGGTATTCGTGTCGGAGATGTGTATTACTGTTTAAGGGTGGTCACCACCGTGACCACCATCATATGTGAACTCGGGTCTGTATATTTATCCACATTTTATGTTACGCATTGATTGACGCGCGGAGGGTCGCATTTATAGTTATCCGTTTTTGTAATACGACTTTTCCCACTTTTGTCCGTTGCCGATGTCTTCCCTTGTTTACATATACATAGATTCTAATAACGTTTATGAACGAGATTTATGTATGGGGTTATTGTCTTGCAGATGGTTCGACCAAACTTACTGCGAGCAGCATTCAAATCTGGTCGCACTTTGAACACAATTATATAGCATTACTTTGTCAATTAACATCATGAATTTGCTATCAATCATTCTTGACCATCAATTGAAGCGCGCCAACCAGACCATTCATCTGGTCAAAAACTTTTCAAGCCATAACGACTCAACTTTCATGCTTGGAAAGAAAAATAAATAAATAAATAGCGTTATGTGAATTCATTCAGTACGACGAAATCATTTGTGCCAAATGGCCACGAAGTGTCTTTTATTAGCCAACAAAGCGATTTATGTCACAGCTCTATTCCAGTTTTCGTGCAGGTTATATGAGTAGCTTTTCGTGCTGGTATTTCATGGCAGCGCCACGCTGCGCTTCGGAAACACATATGTATTTACAAACAAAGCGCCCTAGACCGGGGCCACCGGAGATGGCACGGACTAACCACAACCTCGCAGTTCCTGGAAGAAACGGAGCCCAAGATAGATCTACGTTCATTCAAGAAACGATGCGTCTACATGAAAGCTACCTGTTCGCTTTTATTTGGTCCTCGGTTCTCTCTCTTGTTCCTGGGGCCATCAGTCATCCAGTATCGCTATTCTCAAACGAGAATCGGTCCTGGACCTTCGACCTAGGAGGCCGCCATTATTCGTCATTACACGCTTACTCGTGAAAACACACCACCCACTCCGGAATCATTTTCGATTCTTCCCCAGCTGGCCGCACCAGTCAGACATTTCACGCTCACAATTGAGCGCGCAATTTTATATGTCAATATTTAGAATGCAAGTGATCAATGAAATTTCGTATCACATCGATCATCCGCTCTGAGATTTAGAGATAGTTATTGGTTTTCTATTTGTTAGGCTCGACAGAACGAAGTATATTTATCTCAAAATAGAATTTTATTCACATTCAAGAGCTTGTAATGAAATTTGTTTGCTTTAATCGGCTCAATTGTTTTCTAGCTATCGATTGGAGGGTATTTTTTCAAGAATAAAAGAGTGTTGAATAATGAACAACAAAGGGTTGAATGAACAAAATTGAAACAAGTTAACAATAAATAAAATTTGCATGGCAACTTGTCGACAATGTTTTGCGTTAGCCTATAACTGAAAAGAGAAGCGACAAACTTTTGTAACTTATATCTTGTTGATTTTAAATTATCTAATTGAAGTGGATATGATTAAAGTGTGGGCAAAGAGGAAGAGGAAGCGTTGTCGAAATTACAGTTTACAATAAGTTTGTAGAGTGGTTGAGTGAAATGTTTGTTGAAATATGAGTAATATAAATGTTAAGCAAATGTCCAAAGAGAGTATAGAAATACAGAGGCAGTTTTGTCATTCCCTGGAGGAACAAGAGTGTCACTGTCGTTCTAGAAAAGTGGTATCAAAATGCGGCGAGCGTAGCGACGCCTAATGAAGCCATCAGCGCGGCGCGTGCCCTCTGCACCGAGTTGTGATTAGACTGGGCAACAGCCGTACAATACTAAACTAAACTTATCATCGACGTCCCAACGCTCCCTCTCGGACCTCGGTCAATTCAATTATACCCTCCACATTTCCAACAGTCATTATTCTCCAGAATGATATGTTGTGCGTATACAAAACCGTGCATCATCAGTTTCAGTTAAAGTTCAACTCAGAAATAATACTTTTAGATAATCTTTATTAAAATTAATTAATCCGTTTGACTGATACTTATCAAATTTTATTAATGTTTTTTTTTCAGAATGTTTCTATGGTATCTGCAGAACAGTGGAGTTAGATGATGGAAGGAAAAAAGGTAAGTGCAAAGATTTTCATTCGTTTTTTTTTTTTACAAAATTATCATTTTATTAATTTAAAGTAAAATCTTGGATCCATATTGTTTCTTGAAAAACGAATTTACAGTAGAAACGACAACATTTGGTACGCTAATCCTGTTTTCTTATTTGGGCGAAAATGAGTTAAAGCCTGCGTATGAAATCAAAAGCGCAGCAACTTATCGGAAATAATTCTAAATGAATCGACTCGAGATAAGTAAATCCTCTCGCGATGATATCGAAGAACAAAACGGCGTTGTCATCGCACGAAATGCGATTACAGTTGCACGAGTGGCGGCATTCGAAACTTTAGTGCCATCTCGTTGCGCTATAATATCCCATCGCCAGGATCGCGTCATGAAAGCCATTGTACTTTTTATTTTTGTTGCGTCCTCTTGTGTGCCTCTTTCCCCCCCACTTGATTTTTTCGTTTTCAGTTTTTTGCGCGCATTTTTTTTATCTCTGCGCGCACTCTCTGTTTCCCTCATCTCATCCAGGAGGACACCAAATCGTATAATACTCGTCTGGCGCACACCCTTTCGGCTGCTACTTTCACATCGAGCTTCGGCTCCTTTCTCTTTTTCAACCAATCGCGGACACACAAATGTGAATCGGGTTCGCACATCGGTTGATAGACAGCGGCGCCAATTTGACGCTCGGCAGTTTCGGTCACGCGATCCTCCCCTCTTCCTCTCTATCTCTCTCTTTCTGTTCTCTTCGTACCGTTTTTCTTTTTTTTATTTTTTCATTTTTTCCTTTTTCCCCGTTTTTTTTGCTTCTGCCATCGTTCATTCGACGGCCGAAAGAGCCGCTGAATATTGCATCGGCTGTTTGAAAGGATCGTCGAAATAGAGAGAAACAGCTACGCCGAAAAACAAGAACAATGACGTATCCATATCACACATCCCCGTTGGTCAATCGCCACTCGAATTCGCGATAAAATTTCTGCACACTCTAGTCGTACAGAATTATTTATCGCGCGGTACTTCGCCTCCCCCAAAACCTGAAGTGATAATCGAAGACCAAATTTATAATTAGAAGTCTGAACTGTGGGTGGTCGTCGTACCTTGATAGATATTACGTTCGTCTGTACGTTGAAGCGATTAATTGGAAATCGACGAGGATAGGTAGTTGAGAAGCATTTTTGTTTCATTAGCAGCCGGTAACTGAAAATTTTATTAGTGTTTCAGAAAATAGAGATCGGTAAAAACAATAATTCTCATCGTCTAGGTTTTAATTTAGATTGATCATTAATTTCACGTATAAATAGGAAGACACTCAACGTGACAACCGCATTTCAAATTCAACAAAAGCGCGGATTGATTTTTTTCCAATACTAAATTGATTATAATGTTTTTTTTCTCACTTTTTTTTGTAAAAAAATTCACAGGTTCGTACTAAAATACTTCAGGTGAAGAGTGACGAGAGAAGAGTCTTATGCGAACATTACTATTATACAAATGGTTGAAATGAAGTAAAGAAAACAAAAAGGAAAGATGCGCTAACGGGAGAAGCATGAAAGAGTCGACACTCAGTTATAATAAAGTCCACCCTGGAAGCTTTCGCAGTCGCCGGGGTGAGAAGTGTAGGAGGGGTTGGTATTACCACCACCCGACTTACTTTGTTCCTCAGCGTTATTAATTTTTCCCTCGCTCTAGGGAGAGCACAACGCCGGTTATAACGCGCGGCCGCAAAAGACCCTGGCGTCTTACCAAAGGAACAAACAGTGGGACAGAGATGACGAGAAGGAACTTTGCAAGCGAGGATAAAGATTGAAAGTAGCGGACAAAACAAAAAGGGTGCGCGGCTCCTAAAATGTGACGGGAAATTTTAAAATCTGTCGACGCGTTGTCGAATCACCGACGAAACTTTATTATTAGCGACGTTCGCTATTGTAAGAATGACGGCTTGGTTTGGGGCGGGCTGTGAGCGCTGAAAAGATGACGTTGAGCTCGTAGATATTGCCTTTATAAACTCATTTGCAGTCGTTCAACTTTCGACACGGCTAATAACAATTGTTTGTTCACGTGGCGTTTTGAGGTTATTGATATGAAATATATTCTTATTAGAACAAATTGATTGACTTGAATTGTGAAAACACAAATTATTCTTTAATAAAATTAAGGCCTCTCTCAATCTGTACTTTTCATATTCTAATTTATCTGAGCATCGGTTTTTCAGTTCAAATTCATTTATTATAAATTTTGTATACATAATCTTTGTATGAGTTGAACGTACTCGGAATAAAAATAATTACAAATAATAACAATAAAATAAGAAAACCAACAATAGAAACCAAGTTTTACTGTTATAACAAATAAGGGGTACAAAAATTTGATTATGAATGATGAATCTGGGATGTTTCATTTTTTTTGGAGGAACTGTGTATCGACAAATACAACGAGACCACCCCTCGCCCGTCAATAATACAGCAAAGAAAATGAGCGTCGATTTGAACGAAACCCGAATACGATTGTGGAAATGTAACTGTGAAGCGATTAACGCGAGCCACTTCTGATTCGACCAGGGTGACGGGGATTTCTGCAGCATAAATATTTACGACTTGTTCACGAAGCTAATATAAATACGATTTGGGCGTTTGCTCTTTTTAGTGCGTCATACGTTAATCCGATTAGGCAGCGGTTCCGACAATAGGTCCCTTTTGCATGCCCACCTTGTGCCCTTTTGGGTAAAAGGGCTCCTCGACTGTAGTATTGCTGTTCGCTGACGCGGATTTAGTAGCTTTACAGTACCAGCACACGTACGAGTCGAACGTATACCGTCCGATCGGGGCATGTCCCAAGCATTGTCGCCGCTGTCGGATTATATCTGCCTCACTTTTCTTGGCCCTTCCATATGTCCCTCCTTTTCATAAAATAATATACGCGGACACACTTGGACACATTTTGCTTTTTCACGTGTTCCGCACCCGAAAGGCGTTTCCGGTCGATTCTCGAACAACCTTACAAGCCATTTTACATATACGAAATCACGATTAATTGTACCGCACAAAACGGCACCTTTCAAGTGCCAAAACCTTTGGCAAGTCGGAAAAATGTACCACGCTGAGAGATTTTATCCGGCTAAATTTGTGACTTCTTGTTTGTCATTTGTTAGGGACATGACAAATTTTACAATCCTTCCACTTCTTTTTTTTTCTTCTTAGAAATTAGAATCCAAATTTGGTAGAGAAGAAAAAATTATCCCAAGGTTTCTTTTTTGACTTCTCATGTTACTAAATGCAGAGGGCTTTTTGTACCAACGAAATTGGTTCTTCAAAAGTTGCGCTTTGAAATTGTTATGACAAACGACGAGGTTGCAAAAAAAGAGGTGATCTTGTAAGTTTCATTACACCGCGCGACGACGATCCGGTACCGGTACCTGGCAACAAAGACACCACGATGTAAACGACTTTCCACCCCATTGTCAACGCGGACCCTTTCAGAGACGCATTTGTTATCCTTTGAATGAGGAGCGCGCTATTATTTATTCCATTCTTATTTTTTGTCAGACTTCCCGTTGTGTAGTAAATGGATATAAGTCAGCGCGGCCGAGCAATGGCTCTGTCATTTTTATCGCCTCTCGCTGAATTAAGAAGGTGGAGCTCGCGACTTCCACCTCGCCCACACTGTCATCCTCATCCTTTTCTAATCGCGAGCAAAAACAGTACGTTGCGCACCTTACACAAAAGTGGTCCTTTCTTTTTTACCCTCTTCTTTTGTTGATGTAGAAGAATTATAATTGCAGTTATAATTGGTCTCTTGCCAATGAAACACCAGGAATACTCTTGCTTGTCGGTAAAAGTTGTTTAAAAATATAACTTCCATTAAAAAAATGAGAACAACTGTGTAATGTTTATAGCTTTATAAAAGTGGCTTTTTCACTCAGTCAATCATACAATTCGAGCTGATTAAATCTTCCAGATCTTTATTTATTCATGAACCTGTCACTTCGTACGAATATATATTCTTCGCGAAAAAACACTTAGGAGTATAACTTAATCTGGAAATATGTTTTCGTAGTGACGCACCGAAGTTATTTATAATATATGATTCTAAATATGTCATGTAGAGGCTCTTCGATAAAAAATAACGCAAAATATTAGTACTGCTGTGTAAATATGAATGATGCAAACACCAAGTTTCATAATAGGAGACATTTTCTGTCATCGACTTCCTGAATATGTTAGTACAAAGCCACGGTTAGTTCAAGGTGTGTGATCTATAAGACTCTGCTGAAGGGTTTTATGCAATGTCCGATTGGTCTAACGTCTTACAACGATCTCCACTCTGTAGCCTCAATAATAGAAAACCTCCTCTCGCACTGGCCCTTGCCTGTTCCACGCTGGTATAACGTTCTTGGCACTCTGTACGAACCATGTTACACGCCTTAAATGACTGAGTCCGGCTTCGAATCCGAGCTTTCTTTTTTACTTGCCAGTCGTCTGCACCATGTACGAACAAACCTCGACTACCGTCATTAAGGGGATATCTGAATTTCAAACCATGATCATTATTTTATTCCTTTTTCATGCATTTGTATAATGACGCCGCGTGAATTTGCATTCCACTTTATTGCCTTGTATCTTTCAGTTCCGATAAACTCTCTCCCACTTTAAAATGCAAACAATTTTCTACAAACAACTATTAGTGACCGAGCCCAAAAATTATATAAATCAACTTGCCCCCAAGGATCCTTGCCACGTTTTCATATATAAATCCGATATTACCAGATTTTTTTCGCCATCCCAAGCAGAGTAAACTTGGAGGCTTTTGGAGAGAACACTTTATAAGGATTTCGAGTCAAGATGATTCGACAACATATTTGAGCGTATCAACAAGGGTCCGGAAAATCCGCTTGACCAGAGGAAAGTCCATATTTTGATGTCCTTTGCCAATATTTTCTCAGTCAAACGTTTTATTTTGTTTCTGTAGCCGAATAAATTGCTGATTTATTCACATGCATGAAGGTTCAATCGTAAACTGTTTCGGAATTACAAACAGTGATTTCGTACACGACTAAGCAAGGCAGTTTTTTGCTTCTCGTGTTTAATCGCGTAAGATGGAAGTGTGGTGTGGTAAGTGGGGGATTGTTAGAACCTACAGCCGGGAGAATAAATTGATTCCGTCGAGTCAACCCAGCGTAACGCCCTCTCGGCGTGATATCAACCCTCACTCTCAGTTATCTTTATTTAAGCTTCACGATATTCTACGCTACCGCTCATACCGAGATAATTCATTCAGGATACTCTCGCTTGTAATTTCTTGCTTGATATCATTATCATAAATTCGAGCATTCTGAGACAAAGCTGTTTTCATATTCAACTTTCTTATATAACAATATTAATAACATCCGATCAATTAACGATATATATACTTATACATATAGTCGAGTTTGGAAACTTTGTACCATCGTTTTGTTCATAACCATCAAACCCTTGAATCAATTTGATTTATGGAATTGAAATAATTGTATATATTGCCGGGGATCATCAGCGTGCAGTGACAATCTTATCTGACATAGTACTAAATCAGAAACAGAGGAGGTATCGATAGCTTCCTAATGTTGATCTGAGATTCGGTGGGGTAAGCTCTCTAGGTAATGCCCTAATTGCCACCATTGCGTGCGAATAATGGTTCACACGCACCCGTTAATCGAGATGTCCGGTAATACATTACACCATTATATCCCATAATGCAAGTTAAGAGAATTTCAACGTGCCCAATATCTAGCGATACGAGATTAACTGACGCACACGCGCGTTATCAGAAAAGTATGTGTTTCAGAAACGAAAATAAGCCAAGACTGAAACTTAATTTGATGATGAATATCTGAATAGACTACGCTCTGGTGCAAGCATATATGAAATTGTATAACTTAATTCACATTATGAAATGTTTTTTGAAAAAAAAAAACCGATAAATATTGATCTTTGATCTAAATAAATAAATCAATGAAAAGTGAGCAGACGTCATGTCACATAGCAGAATGAGCGATCGGAGTTTCACTCGAGTAATGAGCGAGACGTCGACGTATTAAACGTGTCAGGCCGTGAGATGTGTTGGTGCGATTGTACGTCTATCGGGTGTCGGGTATATATGCACATGCAAACGAGCGTATTCAGGTATTACATCTAGTAGACGAGTGTACAGTAGCTTAGTCTCGCCCTCGCGGCAAATCCCAGCTAGTCGCGCAACCCCTTTTGCCAGCCTTCCTCAAACCCCGCAGTTACCACTGCAGTGTGGCCGTTGACATGGCCGAACATCGGTTTAATTAATTGCACAGCTAGTAATATACCTACCTGTTCTTCGCCCTCCCTCTTTCTTATCCACTTGTATACGCTTTCCTACTTTACGCCAAGACCTTTGCTATTGAGAGTTTATTTCAAAACCCCCATCGTATCTGATGATACTTTCCGTCTTTTTTTCCTCACAACATGCACTTATGCATAAAAAATTTCACATTTAAACAAAATACATGCAAGTATATATATATATTTGTTTCAAAATACATCACACAATTATTGTTACTTGACCTTAAAGTACTATCTACTCTATTCTTTCTACTATTTCACCTGTCAATCCCATTTCGAGTATAGAAAAAGTCATTGATTTATTTAACGTGGATGTATATTTCTTAGTTTAACGATTAATTAACCATCGCTTATTGAGCACATCTTCAGTTGACTTTAAATAACAAAACATAAAAAGAAATAGGTTTGCCATCATGCTGTAAATTAGTCAACCAGCAGAGACTGTCATCTGGGTTTCTCAATTAGAGAATCAGGTTATCTATATATATAAATTGTTGTAACGATCGCATGTTCTATACAATTCACATGGTACATTCCAACAGCCTACTTTTTCTTTTGTATGCAATTTTTAAATTTCATGAAAGAATTTGAGCGTGATCAGTAAAGGCGTTGGAAAAGTATATAAGTGCATTTAGAAATTCAATTCTAAAGTGATTTGACATTCTCTCTAATGGAGTGATTTATGATCTAGTGTTGTATCAGAGAAGTTTTTACTGACACTTACTTTAAAGTGCACGGGTTATTAGTTAACATGTGTGCCGTGTTGTGGATTCATTAATAACGTACATATGACTAGCGAACAGTTATTTCACCTTGCCAATTATGCGTCTTACGAATCGAATGTGTATAATCAGCTTGATTAACGTCTCGTGAGCATGTGTTGTGCCCACACTCATACATGGGCGTACCAATACCATATTACCCGAAACCAGCGAATTTTACGACATTAACAGATCCCAACGGTTCATTGCACAAGTTTGGAGTTTAATATGTTACAGATTGGTAAATTATCTTATAGTATGAAAAAATATCATATCATTTTGGTGAGATATGCTGTAAATTTTTGTAAAATTTAATTTCGTTATTCGATAAATGTGTTTTCGTTTGACGTTCGCGATCGAGACAATGTTCATTGTATAAAAATAACTGGTCAATTTTTTAAACTAATTTTCATTCATAGATTCTAGAATTGAATAAACATTTGAATGATAAAAAATGTAATAGAATCGCATTTAAGGTGTTCATTTCATTGATTTGATAGATACAATAAATTTCAGTGCTGTGTTACACGATGAGAATGTGGTTGAATTTTCTGATATAACGAACGTCAATTAATTCATCTGATCCTAAAAGAAAGAGTGCAGGCCATCAAAGCGATAATCGATTGAACGTCAATGTCTGTATAAAATCAATAAAAATAATTAAACGTTATTGAAAGTAAAACGGCTTAAACACATTAGCGAGGCGCTAATGACGATACGATTGGTGGTGACAGTTTGGACGATTAATACAAGAATCGTGCAATATCCTTTTTTCCATTCATTTTTCGTGCTCTTTGAGTTTCGCGCCTGGAACAAATGGTTCTCGGCGTATGCGGATGAATACAATAAAACGGGATATAAATACGCATACGAGAGCGTGGCAATATTATAATAATGAAGCACGTCATTTCTCAGAGTGTCAACTGCACTGAATCGAAGCACCGGGATGGGTGGACGCGTCCGAAAATGGAGAAGGCGATATACAAATACCAAACTGCTCACATATTCTCGAGGGAGTCATGATTCAGAAGGGGACTTTGCAGCTTCATCAACGGATATTAAAGAATTTGCATGAAGCATTATCATTGTTGTCAGTCTCGATCGTATTTTTGTTAATCAGCCATATTGGCTCAGCGCCAATTTCTTAAAATAAACAAAATGAATAAATAAATAATATACTGGCCCAACAAAATCAAGAAAATGAATATTAATTGAATATAAAACTTTTTATTAATCAAAGTTAATTAGGAATCAATCTCTTATTGTATATTTGTTATTTTTGTATGAAGATTCCATTTTCTCTGGCAATCCAATATCTGGGATGCAAACAAAACATTCCAACAAACGAAATAACTTGGACAATAGTAGAAAAACATTGTCTTGAGTGAAAAGTTTTGTCAGCAATAAAGCTCGCGGCAGGGCATCTCTGTGATGACGACCATCAGCTGGTTCGAGTATAGATGATACAACCTATATTTTTGTAAAAAACAAAACAGCATGAAGTTTAGTTTTGTGCGCAAACATCTGCTTTCCCTGACACATACTTTGTCCAACACAAATGAAAACATTGCGGTTTAAATGTACGGAAAAACTATAAATTTATTCTTTTCTATATTTGAAAGAACAATGATGTTTGTCGAACCGCCTACCTACAGGTATGGGAGACAATTTGCGGCAGGTGTCAATCCAAGGTTACCTAATTTTATTTAAATTAAGTCACTCTCTCGTGGCGGTTTTCCAATAGAAATATAATAAGCATTGTGTCATAAAAGGAAGGAAGGAAATGGATCCTGCTGAGAGCAGAACATTTTTTGATACAGATGGGAAATTCAATACCTTAGTTTTGTCGTGAAAATTTTCATCTCGAGTCATTAATTTAATTTTTTTTATTTCCGTCTGAAATGTGGAGAATTTAATTTATTTTTCATTATTGTTCATAATTATTTGAATGTAATTAAATCTGGAATGACTTTGTTTTCAGATTTCAATACAGTCGACATTTCAAACTTCTGAAATATTTTATCGAGTGAAAACATTTCTCTTGTTTTATTTCAAATGATATTCAATTTCTCTTATCAACAGAAAAATAAGTAAACAGCAAAACATCATTGTTCGTTTTATCATTGATTGATGGAAAAAAGTCACATATTTATTATCTTGGAAAGCTTTTATTTGATTTGTATTATCATTGAATAACAATGCTCCTAGACTCATGTTGGCAAATTGATATTGTGTAGCTTCAAGTTTTACTTGTATATTACCGAATACGAAATGAGCAGCATTGAAAGCAGCTCGATTAAATGTAGGAAAAGTGTCGTGGATTTTGTGTATCAAGTATAACAATGTCGTTGTCGAGTGATGCAAATGGTTGTGGGGTGTTGGACTGGGGCGTGCCTCCATCTGGCGACTAGGCACCTATTAATTAATCGAAGCACAGCCGAGACTAACTGCGAGTTAATAAGCAAATTGCCGAGCAATAAAGTTAGTCGCCAAGTTAGTAGAACGAGGGATGAAGACGGAGATGCCGTTGTGCTCTCTCACCCCTTATAAACATTTACATCCTTCGCAGGGCCACAGATGTGGCTTACTATATTCGAGCGTCGGCTCCGAGCCGCACAACCCCCTCGCACTCCATTCTTTAACATTTCTCGCTCGCACGAGCCTCGACCCTTGCAGCGTCTCGCTATAATTTAATGTCATTCATCCAGTTCATTCGTCGCGTTATTCGCGCTCTTATTAAAATCCGTTAAAAATCCAGCTCGCGGCGTCATATTGCCAGAGTCGTACAACCGTCGACAACACACAACTTTATTTATTAGCTGATGCTTGTTTTCAACATGTTAACATGCTTTTGTTGCAATTCCTGCTTACGTATCACTTCATTACTCGCGTTTTTACACAAATGTTCATCGGCGCAATTTTGAAAGTAAAAATTTTTTCGACGCATTTTGGAAACTGGGTAATAAATTATTTTGTAATGTGAAAGCATACAATTACGGCATAAACTAAGGGTTAAAAAATTCAATTAACGACTAGCCGGCAATTGTCGGGGTAATTATACATCATTCCTTCAACGTCCAATATACGATCGAGCCTCTTACGGCGTGGCGGTAACGATGCACAATCCGGCAATACAATGTGAAACGGTCTTGCGTCGTTATTCACCATCAAAGTTTAACGTTGCTGTATAAGCTCGGGTCAGTAGTAATATACCCATGCTACTTCCCGATCTACGGTCCTGGTAACTCGTATTATACAAGCTTTTGGTAATATAACTCAGTGTAATATATAACCGTACACGCCATCGTCGAGATTGCTCAATAAACGAACAAAGATTTCATTGGCTTCGTATATCATAATATCCAGACATTTTCAAAATATTACGTCAGTAATTTTCAATTCACTCCAACTTGGAATTACTTACATTCTAAATTATAATGAAAAATTAATAACAATAACCATGTTGAAAGTTTTCTGTTGGAAGAAAAATTGTGAGAAAAAAAATTACTTTCATGGTACAACATGATATACAGTATCATTTACAAGATGCAAGAATGATTCGGAAACTTGTCGGTTTGCGAATATTCTTTCGAATTTAAAAGAACGTTGTACATATCTGGGTTGAGACGGAGGTTCGCGGCGCATAACAAGAGTTGAAGAGAATCATATTGACCCCGAGGCATACACGCTCTGTCCGTCGGGTTCAAATCAATAAAGATTTCCCATCGCGAACCAGTCCAATAGGGGAATATTTCAAACATCCGCTGGTCCTCCGCGTCCCACTTCGCCACGGATTCCGATGCTCCCTGTTCCGCATATCATTTCGAAGCTGCTGCATTTCGCCCTGTATATTTGCACTTTTATTATCTCTCATATTAACACGTTTATTACTCTGTATCTTAGACTGTTTCACGCAAAGTGTAAACAAAGTTTCATGTTTTTTGCAGGAGCAAAATTTTCATTTCACTTTTCAGATAAATTTCTGTTGAAAAATTTGTTATTAACCCATTAAGTACTGAACAGACGGATTTGACCGATAGTTTTCAGAGTTCATAATTTCCATTAAAAATTGGTTTGAAAAATTTTTCAAGATGACGGTGTGCAATATTGCCGCTCAAAAGATATAATTTCACCTTTTTCGTATCCTTCACGGATAAAAATATTGTCGCTAAAATATATTTAGCGATATTTAAATATACTTTTTGTATACAAAATATATTTTATATTTCATAAATTTATATAATGAAATTTATAAAAAATATATGTTGGCATGTAACATCTCCCGACGTATACTAACGACGTATACGTAGTTTCAACGTTGAATTACACCAAACCAACGACGCTTAGTAACGTCGGTTAAATACCTCGAACCGACCACGGTTTTGTTATATACTATCAATGTCGATTTTACGTTGGCTACCGACGTCTGCCAAACCAACGTCATTCCAACGTTAAATCAACTGTAGCGTCGAATATTTCTGTACCGTTTCCGAAAATTGAGTATCACAGCTGAGAAAAACTCACGTAATAAATGTAAGTGAAATTGATTAATCAAAACTATTACTTTACATACATTTTCGCTTAGGGTCCCATGGACGCAATAATAAAAAGTAAAAGTTAAACAGACTTTGTACCGAGTAATATTTTGTAAACAAAAAACAGCTAAAAAATTATTGAGTTTTTTTACATCGTATGGACTTTTGATTGACTTTACGACTTTATTGAAAAATTCCATTAATGGTATTACATTACTGTGTTTGAATTTTGAAGCGAAAATGGTTACTTCAATTATAAAAATTGAATTAGATTTAATAGTGTGGGCAACGGGTCTTTAATATACATCTAAAATTGACATGATATAATTGAAAATTAAAATTTCATCAAATTTTTTCGACACAAGTTATATCTCATATTTTGACTACACAAATATCAATCGTTATAAAACTAATTGAAAATAATTATACATTCATTATTTATTTAACGAGTTTAACGAATGTTTGAAAAGATACACGAAAATCACTAATATTATAATATTTATTCAAATATTCAAATATTATTTTATGAATTAATTATAAAGTAAATATTAACAGCGGTTGATAGAATTCTTTGATAATTATAAATATTTTGGAATTTCAAATTTAAATAGCAGTAAAGTCCATATGATGATCATTTTAGTTCAATTGTGTAACGAATCCAATTAGTGATACCGAGTAAGAATAAATAAAGCAATCCTCCAGAATAAATTAACTTTAAATTAATTATTTAATACAATATCAATAAATACTGAAAGTGTTATAATTTGGTCAGGTTTATTTACTTTTATGAATTAAGAATACCAATCCATCTCACATTTCTACATTGAATAATGTATAACAACATAAACTATTTAAACATATTTCATTAAACTGTTATCAAATTGCTATTTATATTGCAATTCGTGTTATAAAAATGCTCAAAAATTAGTTTGGTAATAAATTGTTATTTTCCTTATATGATATAAAATTAGATTTTTTTTTCACATTTGCTTGAGTGTGATTTTTTCGTCTCGTTTTTTGCCATCGAACGGAGTTTTGAATATTTTAAAATTCAATGATGGAGTCCATCCAAGTTTATTTATAATGGTCAAGTCAAGAAGTTAAATAATTGAAGACCTTGACTATGCTGAAAGGGTCTTGGACATCACAAGATTTCGCAAGGCTTTTCGTTTATATCCAAGGGATGTGCGCAAATGTGCGTCAGTTAGGAGACTCTGCGAGAGCTTATTCTCGAGGGACGAGAAAGACATTTGTCAATGAGACGAGCACTGAGTGGACCAGACTCGGACTTGGATGCTCCGTTCGTGTATTCCTTCGAGGATGCTGAGCGACCTCTATCTCAGCTCTGTTGCACCGTGCTGCTGATATTAAACCGCATCATCTTTAAACACCAAAGAATACCCCGTTATGCTACAAAACGCGCTATCGTATTTTAAATTAACTTTTCCCCAACATACGGTTTTGTACACGACAAACATTTTTACAATTAATTTAATTAAAGTGATATAAAACGACCTGAGCACTTGCTCACGAGATAAAAGTAAAACAAAAAATGAAAACGGCTCACGACCATAATTATACAAATGAATTCCAAGTGCCAATATTAGATATGAAATGAGGTATACATGAGTATGCGAAATCCCGTAGGAACACACGAGGGCGATGAAAAGCGGATGCTATATTCGTGCAATTTAGTTTTCAAGGAAAAGCATTTTTGACGCTGTCAATTTTCAGACATTGTACCTAGAATGACGTTCTGTTGCACAATGATGAATATTGCCAGCACAATACTTGCTCGATGAGAGAATAACATCCATGCGTATGTCCGTGTCATAATATCGAACGTGATCGAGATTGGTTTTGCGATGCGTTTTAATTAAATAAATTATGATGAAAATTAAATTAAATTATGATGAAAATTTACTTTTCATCATAAACAGATTTTAGTAGTAATAAAAAATCAGTGAGATACAATCTATAACCAGTCTTAACCATTAAATCTTTCAAGTGTACATTTTTTTATTAAACAAATTAAAAAAAGATGATAACGAATTTCTTCAATTTCATAGAGGTATCTTATAAAGTTTCTTGTAATAAATTTTATCATCCAAAAAAGTGATATAAAACTAACTATGGAAAATGTTAAACTCTCTTTAAGATCATTAAATTATATATACATTTCGACACATTTTCTAATTTATTTGAAGAACTGCATAGTTCGTTGAAAGCATGACGTCAACACAGTTTCGTGTTATTAGAAAAACAGAACCCGTTGACAGCTATTTAGTTGATACGAAACCATTATAAAGACAACATTGTGACAATCCAAGCTTTTATTCTGGTAAATAAATTCAATTTAAAATAAAGTAAGAACTAATCAAGTTGAAATTGTAATATGGCTTCAGAAGAGCTCTGATATGGTTGCTCGATTTGCTTGCATTGAAATGTGACACTTTTAACCTGATTTCACTGTTGAGTTTGATAAAATCTAAGTTGGGTCATGATTCGACGATATCATCAGTTAGTATTAAATATCCATATGAGCTTCAGCCCGTGTGACTAGAGATTTTTTGTATCTCTCGAAACGAATGACACAATGCGATTGAATGTAATATGTCAAATTAAATTGACTCAACTCTGAATCCAAAAGAATTTCCAAACATATATATCAAAAGGTCAATTTCATTACCATCTTTGAATTTTGTTTATTTTCCTATTAAATTCTAACTTATTCGACAAAATAATCCTTAATAAACATCTCAATTCACTTTGATTTGTTTGAAGAACTTTTGTTCACAGAATGATGTATTTGATGAATTGGAAACACAGAGCCAAATTTTATACGAGTGCTAGAAATTCGTATCTCGTTTTCCATTCGAATTGTCTCATATTTGGTGAGTCGGAGATTTTGAAGAAAATTCGAGTAAGAATGAAGAATGGTTCAAGCTAAAGTCGTCGCGTTCGCAGATATAACCGCGTTCGCCTGGTTACGGCGGGGGTGTGTCTTGGACAAGAAACGGGCGGGTTCGAGTTGGCGTTGCTGAGCTAGCTCACTCGCATCGTTCGCCAACATTGTTCCCCTTTATTTGATTACAGGGCATTCGTATACATGCGCTCGTCGATGTGGATTCTTTTATTTCCATGCAATTGGCCTTGACTCGTGGCAGAATTTAAGTCGCGACAAAGCATCTTCGACTGTTACATGGCTCAAATGGATTTGAATATAATTTTCAAAGTTCTGTCAAACAGTTGGTATACTTTTTCAAGAATAAAAAAATTCGAACGCGCCTTCGTTCACAAATGTTTATCAAATTTATGGTATTAAAAACCGTTTCAAAAGTGAATTTGGTGATTTTGATATTGTATGTTTTCTGGTAACAATCAGAAATGCTTCACTGGATCAATATTATTGGCTTGAATGGTCTACGTCAGATACAACATTATTAGAAGATATCAACGATCATGTCACGGTCTGAAGTCATGTTACGGATCAAAATGCACAGTGTTCGAAAAAGTATATAGCCCCGGGGATAAAAATTTGGATCAAGCGAAGAGAAAGCGATTCGATGCCTCGTGTACCTACACGTGCACATTTCGTAATGCCGTTTACGACGAACGAGCTTCTATTCTGCCGGGAGAACACTAGCGTATCCTTTCGCTTTATAAATGGAGCGGTGTAAGCATGCCCCCATAGGAACATGACCGGATTCGTACGGCTAACAGATGAGGCATTAGCCATAGTAATGGCTCCATTCCCCGGAGAAGGGGCTCGAAATATTTCTACAAATCATTACTTTTAATTTGTTCGTCCCTTTTATCAAGACAAATGCACGCCACTGACTTTTGCGTATCCACGCGCGTTCTCACTTCTTTTTTTCTTCGCGATTCGTCGGAGGATAATGTTTTCTCGAGAAGCTGAATTTTATAGCTACATGCTGCGAAATGTAATGTAATTTTAGTAAGAAAGTAGAGGAGTTAATGTTAGTCTTATACTCTGGGGCGTTATATAACGACCGTTGAAAAAGTTGCAGTCCAAGAGAATGGTTATAAAGATTTCGTTATTTCACACAGACATCATTTTCTCACATTCATAAAATGGCACAATTAATAGTTATTTATTCATGCATATATCTTAAAATTATGCAGTCCATTTTTCCCAATTCATACATTGTATTTCAGTAAATTTTGTCAGTAAAATAATTAAATTATAATAAAATAAGAAAATTAAAGAAAAAAATTTTTAAACTTTTATAACAAAATATATCAAATGTGATGTATATATCAAATTTACGAAACTGAAATCTACTTCGCCGTAATTCATCTTTGCAATTTTTTGAAAGAGCACAATAAATACTATACTTAAACGACATTCTTTGAATAAACCCCATTTTGAATTTGACTTACCCAAAAGCAAATGCGCGTATAAAAAGCCCACACCCCTCTGGCACTTCCTGCATACCCAAAAGCTTCATTCCCGATTTGTCAGCAGAGTTTAGATTAAGACCACTTCCTCGCCCAATTCAGGCTCGTTGAAATTGAAAAGTGACGTTTTTTTTCCAAGCGTTCAACAATGCATGGTGCGAGGTGATTCAAAAAAGCCAATAAAGCCGTTCATTATTTAGCGCGCCATAATTTAGCCACATTTGACAGCAAAGTCTGCAGCAGGACAGCTCCAGTTAAACAACAATCGTGCTAATGATAGATGCCCAAATCTCGCATCAAGGCTTCCGTAAGAAGATCCGAGATGAGAGATGCATCCATGATGCGGAGAGAGGGAGACCCAGCTGGCTTCGCTGCGGGGCGCCAGGTCGCGGTGGTGGGTCCCGACTACTTTTTTTTCGTGGCTCGCTCTCTCGCACTCTTGCAGCAATAATTTTTCATATAGGCAAAAGAAAAAGGGAGAACGCCATTCATTAGCTTCGGCTCGGTTGGTTCGCACGTTGTTCTTGTCGCTGGATGCGCTTGCCTGTGACACCTCAATATAACCGAATACCCCAGTAGCCGATCTTTACCATACCTCAACGTCCATTGTGTCCTCCTGATATTTCTGTTATTGCTGGATAAAACTCGCCATCCCGCTGCGCATTATGTATCCCAAAACGAGACGGGACAGAAGGCTGAGTTATAGATATACTATACTCTGCCGAATGTTTTAGGCCGCGCACCCGACATGTTTTACCAACAAGTTTATCTGCTCCAACAGAAATCACTGGGGTTCGTCATCCACTGATTGATGACGCTATTTTGTATTGTGGCAGCATTAGCAAAATTGCTGTAGTCATTATTGTTATTTTTTTATTTTTTTCCTTGATTTCTTCATATTCATTATAATCTGACTGGATATATTTTTTATATTTTTTTGAGTCGGATTGTTCTCTAAAAATGTAAAAAAAAACTTCGCAAATTACCAAAAAGAATAAAATATATTCTGAACCCGTTCAATGTGGCATGTATGTCCGATACCCATGATTTATAAAATAATAATTATTATTAAATCTTTGAGGATCATTGATAAATTTTTGCCGATGTTTTTCATGGAATGCTGGAAATTTATTAGCTAGATTTTGTTTGTTCGTTTGTGAAGATGTATTGTAGTGATTATCTAGTTAGATTAAAGTAACATTTAAAATTGCAAAGAACTGTTAGTAAACCAACCAGTATTTTTAATATGACGATTGATATATGAAAACTTTTTATTAAATTTCAATGACACTTCAACGCGTAAAAATTGAACATTTTATTCTCATTACGCACATGTATAAAATCACAATCGCTTAATATTTAAAAAGAATTGCTGAGTTTTAGTTCATTCTTTATCACCAAGTATGTCATCCTGGTACTCGACGTTTTTATTTTTTTAAAGAATGTTTTTTTAATGTTATATATTTTAGAAAATGTATAACAATAATTATCATGAAGGGTTTAATATGATACCATTTTTATCTTCTTAACAGCTATATATCAATAAGCTGTTCTTTTGTTTTTTTAACAAGTTACGGTTACATTTTGGTCAGTTTTTGTTATATAATTTTATAAAAAAATTATACACGGAGAGAAATGACGTTGCAAATGTTACCACATTTTTCTACTAAAAGAGTGCGCGGAACTGCTCGGATTGAAAATTACTAAGTCACTTAGTAATTTCTATACATTTTTATATTTTTTATAAAAATTTCATTTTCACTTGAAATTCGCTTTAACTTTTGAAGGTTTGTAGCGATATTGTTATTCTTTCCGGAATGCTATTTTATTTATTTTTATTTTTTTTGTGATTGGAAGTCAATTTTCTTCCACGTTTATACTTCTTTCGTATAATTTCAATTCAATATTGGTACGGAAAAATGTTTTTAGGGGGTTTCGAAGATGTAGACGATACTGAAGTTCAATGCTTACAACACGGAGCATGCGCACGCATATGCTCGCGAAAATTACTAAGTCACTACCAAAATGTGATGTGAATTCTGTGGCTGCGAAGAAAAACCAGTTAAGTGTATCCTATTACCTATTAAGTAAATCCTATACCACTTAACTGGTTATTCCTCACAGCCACAGAATTATGAGTAAAATTTGATGCCTTTTTTTTGAGCAATATTTGAAAACTTATAGTAAATTTGATTGATTTTTTATTAAATTTTACTGATCTAGCATTTCGCGCACTTTTTTTAGTAGAAAAATGTAGTAAAATTTGCAACGTCATTTCTCTCCGTGTATGTAACTTACACGCATAAAATAATTATTAGATAAAATAAACTAATTTTGAAAAAAATTGAAGATAAGAGTAATATTTGTAATATACTAGCTGTAAAAAATAATTGTAGTTAAAATAATGATATATGTAACACGTATAATTTTTTTTGAGTACATAAGCCAGAGTCATCATGACTAACCAATCAATTTTCTTTGTTTTTTTTCTAAGAATAAATTGAAAACACTACAACGAGAGTGATTTTTATTGAACTTTTTATTCTGTTAATCTTAGCAGGTAATTATTTTTATACTAATATATCTGTTTTAATTTATTACATCCATTATAATAATATATTATTCATTAACTATAACTGTGTTCAATATGTCTCGTCCATATGGGTGAACATTTTAGTCGTGCCTGTGAAAGCGTCATTTAAGAGTATTTAGTTTCTGAATCTATATGAAAAATAAAGCTCATCTATCATATCTTGAGAAACAATCTAACAAGCCATATTCATGTGTTTGAAATATTATCATTATGGTTATTCATCAGTTTTTAATAATTTTTTAAAATTGGTACTTCCATTCGAGCACTATGTTGTTCGTGTCAAGAAACCGAGTCAAAAAAGAAGTTTTCGAAATTCGTCAAACGAATTTGATACTAGCGTACTGTCATGATGTTAAAATGCTTGACTCAAACTTTTATTCTTGACTCAAATTGTTTTTTCTGTGAGTGTTTTTTTAATAGTTTAGAGATCACATGTGATACTTTTTTTCATCGAAAAAGTGGCATTTAATCACTGCAAAAATGTGTGTTTTGTTTAATCCATTTTTGTTCAGAAGATACATATAGTGACTTAAAATAAAACGTTTTAACTATAAAAGATACTTACAAAATGTCTAGCGTGTTTCATATTAACTCATCCCCTGTTCCATCGACCCAAAACTGTATGGGTGAGAAGACGGCAGAATAGTGCGTGTGTTAGTGTTTACATTTCAGAAGCATTGGCGCGCGGGCCAATTGTTTGGTTGTGTGAAATGGAAGGGATAAAGCCGTACGGGGAATGTGTTAACACTTTAATTCTGGAACCGCACGAATCAGCATGGGTGTGAGCTCAACTAATCAGATCGCTGGAACGAACAATCTTTGAATGTGTGGTGGGTCACGTGACAATTCCATGTGTTTACATTCGTCATTTTCATAGTGCTGTCTCTTTTTTTCCTATTTCTGTCTTTATTAAAAGGCAGCCATATTGAAGAAGAAGGGGAAGCTTCCAGAACTAAAGTGTTAAAACACTAATAAGACACTTATTTTTTCTCCGTATAAGTATAACATGGTAGTCAACTCTGTTCTTTTGTTGTACTTGACCAGAGACATTGCCGTATCTCCTGATTTAAAAAGAATTCATGTTAAATTCATTTGTTTTTCAAAGAAAGATTATTTTCATCAATTTTTGAAAACAGTCCAAATTTCAACGGTTTTACAACATTCAACTGTTTGTATAAATGGCTATATGATTTAATGAATTAAAAAAATTCTTCACGGGAATATAATGACTATTCGAAGTTTCAAAATTCTTATTTTCATCATCAATGACCAATACTGGGTAATAAGAATCGAGATCATAAATCTTTCAAAAGAAACATCTTCCACACATATCAAAAAATTCAACAGAAAACACCACTTCTTCACATGTGTCCTTTACAATTTGCTTACAAAGCACAATCTTCATTGTGCATGGACTCTAACGAACTTTTGATAGATACAATCTTGTAATGAAAGTGTCAACGATACCGGCACGAAATTCCTGTCTGCTTGCATAATTACATTAAAAAAAAACTTCATACGATTCGTAATGATAAATCCTGCGATCCTTCCGCGGAACGAGTTAATAATAAGGAGAAGGGTCGGGGGGGGGGGGGGTGAAGAAGGAGGAGGAGGATTCTTAGGAGCGTAGAAGCGACGCAAATACAATCGTTTTGCAAAACGTCTTGGTTGCAAAAGAGCAGGTTGTGGCGAAAAAGATGTGAAAAGAGATGCAAGATGGCTGGGCAAAGAGGGGGATTGCCGCTGGGGTATAAAGTCACAGATACCCCGTGGCGTACCATCCGGTAACTCGACACCGTCGTTTGTACATAGCCTGCGTCTGTGCTGGCAGCATTGTATACACAAAAACACACGTATGAATAACGCGTGTACTACAATGGCAAGTCTCACACCGAAGTGAGCATCAGATAGATCTGCCATGACGTTGTGACATTAGATACCATTTAAGGATTAATATAGCCATAAATAAGCCTGACTTCTGCCACTCGTGGCGCACAATAAAAGCCAACCATTTTGACTCCTCGTCATAAGATCATCAGCACAACCATCCTGCGGTCGATTTTACTAACATCAATTAGCAAACTCGCTTTCTGTTCACGTGGCCAATTTTTAATCGCTTAAATGTTAAAATCATTATTTTAATATTTAGTGCAGAATTTTGTTTTACAAAATTCGTGTCCATCTTTATCGTATGATTTGACGATTGCATTATTTTGCTTCTCTGTTGTACGAGGGAATATGAAACGACGTAGCTGGGTGAAAAATGTGATTCATGGATGTGATTTAATTCAGTACAAGAGTACAATGTATTGTGAATGAAATCGTTCTATCAATAGATTTGAAAATTATTATTACACCTCTGAACACAATGAGCAATTCCAGAAATATCAAGATAAATAACGGCCGGGAATTCGCGAGAGCGAAAATATCCCGTGATCGTGAATGAAACGGGGAATGTATGCATTCGCGTTTGATTCGAGCGCTAATAGCGCGACAGGATGTTGCCTCTTATTCGGCCGAAACATCTCGTCGCGAAGGAAGTTGCTGTTGAGATTACGTATAGCAACGAATATAATATTCACAGTTTGTACGTACAGAAACGAGGCGCCGTTTAACACGCCGATAATATAATAAGAAAGGAGCGCTCTTGCATGAAAGGGAGGGCATAAAACACAGCTGCCGCCGTGCAATCAACACCTCCATGGCTTACATCTCGCACATACATAGGTATTCCCGGCATGTATATACGTTATATTCCGGGAAAGCGTATAATTTCATTCATGCAAACGCGGCGCCAAACACGCTCTGTATGATACGGGTGGCACGACTGCTATTGTTACTGCCGAATAACTACCAGCCCGTTTACTCGTTATATATTTGCGACTCGGCACGTTCCATTCGCCCGAATTCGTGCTCCTAGATGAGCGAGTGCAAACAATGAAAAAACGACCAAATCTCACTTACTTACATCCGGTTTTTACAAGCAGCTCTCATTTTTATTTCGCCCGTATTTACTTCACGCTTCCCGAAACAACCCAATGTTTTCTTTTTTCGTTCTGCGAACAACGTGATACCTTTTTCAATGCAACATTCTATACAATTTCCAATCATTTCATGCTTACACATGGGATGCACATTTTTAACGTATCTAAATTTCTATGAAAAAATTTCTGTTAAACAAAATATTTTGCGGATAGTCATTCCTTTTTTTCATGTCGCGATATAATTTGCATTCTCCCCCTCTTATGCACACTCATTTAGCTCTCTTACCATCGTCTAAGACCTTAAAATATATGTATATTCCCATTGCCCAGACACCCCAGCGGAGTCTCGCCCATAAGCAAAACACTTGTCGCCAAGTCACGACTATGCGAGTCTAATTTCATTGCTGAAAGTTGTTGCTTGAATAATTAAAGTGAGCGGAAAACACGCGACTTTTTTCCGCCTGATCAACATTATGAATGATGACGGTTTCACGTCCTGCATGTACCATGTATAATTTTGAAAAAAAACTGTATATACATTTGTTTTTGTGGATTGGTGATTTTTGTAGAATGTCTTTTTCTTATAACAAAAATAATCGATTGCCTACTTTTTCTGACGCAAAAATCAATCTGCACGTAACGAATCAAACTAATCGAACACGTAAATTGAATTTCTATACTTTTGTAACTATACTATACTATATTGTAACTATACGTTAAATCTAACATTAAATTCAACCCGCTGTAAAGAGGCAACCATTTTGTAGCAATTTCATCAACCAACGTATCTCGTATAAATATATGTACCTTACGATCGTACTAGGTGTTTTTCTACTGTATCGCATATATGGGAAAGTACATTTTGCGAGCAGAAGCGAAACTTAGGAAGGAGATGGTGGGCCGGTCTCGAGATATCCGAATAATCCCCGAGTGATGGATCGCAGCGGCTGAACATTAAACGGAATGAATATAAAATTAAATTGTGTTTATTGTGAGGGATAATTGGCCATCTGTGACTGCTCGGGCGCAACAGACGGAGCTCTTTTCGCCACCTCTTGTTTGCGTTATCACGCAGCGTCCTATATAATACAGTTGTTCATTTTACATGCCGTTTATTGTTTTCCGGGGCGTCGGAGAAAAAGCAAATTAATTTGAATCGATGCGGTCCATTAGGGTCTATAAAAGTCGTGGAATGGCGAGCGTTGTTTTTTCGGCGACCAATTACATTAACACTTCCATTCGAGGATGAATCAACACCGAGAGCTAAGTGGCAACAGCGTGGTAATATAGGCCGCGGTATTGACACTTTTATCCATTCCGTAGAGCGTGCCAAAGACTTCTTTATCGCGCCGACGACGGCTGCTGGCCATTAGTTAATGAGACCAGGGCCATTAATAGCCGATATTTATCGATGCATAATGCTCTGTTGCGATAGCGCCTGAGCTGATGAATGTGCTGCTTCATGTCATAACGCACGTGTGCAGTTGGCGTAAAATCACTCAAAGTATATGATCCCATCGAAAACGGGACCATTTGTTTGGAAAAAAGCTCCAGCGGTTATGATAAGCACAAATTTTCGAGAGACCCGCACGAAACGTCTTTCAAATGACTATGCAGGTATATGTAACGCGCAGCTAGGAAAAGTTGAACGTCATCAAACTCTGAAAAGACAAAAAATGGTGCCTTTTTATATAGTAGATGTGCGAAGGATCAAAATTAATTTTTCATCAAACGTCCAATAACCCGATAATTTGAAGGAAGAGAAACAGCTGAAAAATTAATGCACCGCGAGCCAATCTAAAAAGTTGTTTGATGATTCTCCTCAGAATCATGTTTTGATTTCGGTGCAGGCAACCCGATATTCCAGCGGCTCAACACGATGCTAATAACATCCAACGTCACATTATTTCGTCGTGCTTCTTAGCTTCGTTTTTCGTTAATCTCGACACGTAGGGTTGCGAGCAATAAGTCCGACATTCATGCTATACGAGTGCCTGGACACGAGAGCCTGCAACGGATTTTTTAAGTAAATATTAATCTGTATACCTGGACTCGAACACAAGCGAACACACTTGCTGAGCGATAGCGTCGAGTGCTCGACCAATTCAGCTCGTTAGAGCCACGAAACCATTAGCTTATCTCTTCCCAGAGTACATATACCTATATTTTGCTGGTACCGGTAGCCACAAAATACATCTAACTTGATTACTAGGCCCTCTGTCACTAAACTTCCCACCACCTAAATGGTCACACCACTCCCAGTCGAGTTTTGTTATTGAATATAACCTTATACACTGCTACAGAAATTTTAGATAAAAAAGAGCACGACACACTCGTTCTATCTGGCAGCTTTATCGGAAACATTTTTTTCAAACCTGATTTGAATTTAGGAATATCTTATAAATTGTTTTTCATTTTTACATTTTCGAGAATGTGAAAAAGATAAAAAAACTGAACGACAGATTCTCATATACAAATAACATAAGAAAACGATAAAACCAAACAGGAGGGCTATATGGCTTAGCAACTAGTAAAATAAAAAACGATTTGTGTAGAAATGTTTGTCTCCAAAATCTTACGAGGGAACTTTTTCTAAGATCAAATCGAAAACCCAAATGAAAAATTAAAATTTTTAGAAAAAATTTAAAAACATTGAACTTAATTTACAATTTAATTGAAGAAAAATATTATGTGCAAATCTCAATGCAGAAATATTAAAAGAACACTATTTCATTGGTTACCTCATATGCCGTGAATTTGTAATTTGATTGTCACCTTCTGTAAATGGCAATTACAGCAACTCTATCTGCCATATCAAAATGATCTCAAGTTAAGGATTTCGATGAAGTTTTTATCTTGCAAAGCTCGCGGTGTAGTAGGATAACTGAAACAGGCTGCGAACAATTACGCAGAATTCATAATACCGGAAATTAATATGCGACTTTTGAATACAACACGATACGCGGTCGTACAATGTGTATCTGCAGTAATAATGGAGAAACTGATCGTGTATGATTCATCTCTGCTCATATCCGGCGTCTCTGTAGTCGATAATAGCAGGGCTCGTGCACTCCGATTACACGCGTGATTGCTGCTATATCTCGCTGGCTCATTAATATCCATTTTCCATTCTGACGGAAAAAGAGCAAGAAAGAGGACCATCCTGACATCATTAATCTCGACTTTGTTTTGTTACATCAATACCAATTGTGTTTTATGCCGTAAAATCTTTTTTTTTCTTCTTCCGTAAATCTTACATTCGTTCTGACAAAAAAAAACAAACAAACAAAAATAAACAGGCCAACTGACATAAGACTTGATATAATTCCATTGCTGCGTGCTATGTAAAAAATTGTTAATTTCCAAGATCATTGAAAATTAAAATTGCACCACTTTGTAACAAAATATGTAATCCAGCTGGTTACAAAATTTCACCCGAAATTAAAGTTCTGATTAAAATGACACAATACATTTGTTTATAAATGCAGAAATTCGAGTTTTATCAGATGGAGCACCTACACTATTTCACTTTTGAGGTGTTTCTTCTTATCTCATAAAAACTTTTTTCGTTATATCAAGCTTAAGATCCGCAAGAACGTAGGAATATCAGTCTCACATTATCGGCCGCGTCATGAAAGGAATGCGAAGCTCGACGCGAAGAATCTCCCTTGGCTGAGGAGGCTGAAAGGCGCGTCTTTCATTCAACCCCACGGGAGGGGAGCCGGCCGCTACGGCGTGTGGTCACTTCCGTTTGTGCCGAGTCTGACCACCCCTAACGCACATAACCTTCCCTCTCAACCTCACATCAAAACCACACTTCTCACTATGCCTGCACCTTCAGTCTCATCCCTGATGATTAACGGCACCCGAGAGACCGTCCATCGTCTATTATCTCCTGCTTGCTACTAAGGTTCTATCTACTTGCTTTCATGACGTGGAATTATCAGCCGCAAAAAATGACAACATTGTTAGAATACTGTTCACTTTGTCACATTTTTCCTACATGAAATAAGCACATCTGGGAACAGGAAACTCTAAGTAAAATTTCAAAGAAGCTTTCCTGATCAAACACTGATGGTATTGGAGTCGAAAAGTTTAGAATAAGAAAATGTTTTTGGCTGAAAAAAAGCTAAAGCTCTTTCATAATCTTATAAACTAAATCAGTGGAAAAATTTGAATAAAAGAACATGAACGAAAAAGAGAAGTTTGAACACTGTAAGTATACGTGATTATAATTTGCGTGAACTCTTATAAGAGTTCACAAATAGCACTTGAAAATGCAGTGGAAAAGCAAACGGTTATTCATGAAATGGATGAAGACTGATTCGCAGAAGAGTTTCGTCTTGCCGCGTCGTCACTCATCAGTGTCTCGTTACAGCTCATAACACGTGTTCTTTCCCAGCGTACATTAAAGCAACTGTTAAACTCAAAATCGCGCCATGTTTTCGTAAACGTGAAAATGTTTCCATCGATTTTCACGTCTCGAGGAGAAGAAGAAGTTGACTGTGCACGTGTGAGAGAGCGTCAGGATATACAGCAGGGCCGAGTAAAAAATTCGTGTCGAACGACAAGTGTCGAAAGAGGAAGTGTTGGTGACATGTCAGCAGCAGCTGATGTAGTAATTGCATGATGAATGTGTTTTTTCGACATGTGCGAGCTATATACAAGCTTAGCTTAATTACTTGATAAACAAAACCCAACCCAGCTTTAAAAGAACATCATTCTGGCCGGCTTGTCAAAAACATCCCCGACAGACATGATCAAAAAGCAGAAACTACAAAAAAAATAGCGAGAGTTATAAAAGAATTTAATATCTTTGACTTTTTTTCTGCGCCACTGATTTTATTCCAAGCGCAAAAAGGCGCTTTTCCTACATGTGATATATGATTGGGAACGTTGGTTCGAAATTCATCTTTCCGTATGTATATACGGACGAGGTATGTTCTTTTTTCAAAAGCCCTATAAGCATTGCACGTGGCACTTGTATGATTAACAACAATCCGAAGATGATATGTGAGAAAGTTGCATACCGCAGCTGCAGGTAGCGTGATGTTGCCGCGGTATGAGAGTGCGCGAAATTAAATATCAGATGTTGACAAATTGCGTGGAGGCGTCGCAGCAACGTATATTAATGACTGACTTCGCACAAAAAGCACGTAAACTTTCTCGTCGCCGATCTCTCTTCTTTTCTGACGAGCTTACAGCCGCGGATGAAGAGAAACGACGTTGCCGCGAAACATGCACAACTTCTTCGTCTTGGAGCTTAGCTATGCACCTTCCTGGGTATAGTCGAACAGATTATATTATCATCAATGGCCAAGTTTTCTTACTCGAAGAAATCTGTTGAATTTTTGCATTGTAAATTTCACTCATCCTCGCCGATGAAAAAAAATGTTAATCAAGAATGTGTAAAGATTGGAAACAAAAATGTCAGTTGAATTAAAAAAAAAATCATGTCAATCGGAATAAATTCTTCGCGTCAAATGTGTAAAGCAGGAAGCATACAAAAAGTATGCATAAAATGTTGGCATATTAAAGGGATCGTTTGCAAATTGCGTGCAATAAATCTCGAAGCGGCACCTTATCATTGAAACCATTATTTACGAAGCTGACAAAGACTCAAACATCGCGGTGATTCCTTCGAAATGACTACTGAAATTCCGTTCGACAGTGTTCGTAAATAACGGATAGCTATAGCGAGAAGAAATAGAAGCGGAGGCTGATGCGCAAAAACAAAAGTCCGCCAAAAAAATCTGAGAAGAAAAAAAAAAAAGAGGAACGAACGCGAAGACGACGATGAACGTGAGATCGGGATGAGACTAAGAGTCGTTATCCCTATCTTGAAAATGCAACGTACCAATACAGAGAGCGAGAACAAAGCGGCGATAAGTCTCGTTCGCGCTTGTCTGTGTGTGCTGGTGTGCAAGGGCCTTGCGCTCATCTCGATTGTCGTGCGTATAAAGTAACTGTAGTATAACTGCGGAGGCAAGAAAGCGAGAGAAGAAGGGTGATTAATCTTGAGCTCTTCTACGTCTTGAGGCGCGGACGTGCGTTATTGATGGAGACTTCTTTCAGTCTCAGCTTCTTTGCCACAAACACAGTCACCTCTTCTGCCACAACGAGAGTCCTATCCTTTCGCACGCTGTTCCTCATTTGCGAGCGCTCCTTCGTGGCGCTAATAAGATCATTTCTTGTCATCTCTCAATGGACGAAGTGCCTCCAAATTGATATAAGATGAATTATGGCCATAAAGTCCCTGGTATGAAATGTTTCACACCTGTGTCATAGTCGTCCGACTTACAAGACTGGTATTCTGAATGATTAATCCAACTTCTGATTGATTTAAATGATGAAAAATTAGGCAGCTGAGATTTATAATATATTATATTCTGAAAATAGGTGTGATCTTATGAATTATGAGGTTGTATTTTCATCTAATTGATTTGACATTTTAGATTTTGATATATTTTTCATTTAAATACGTTGGAGAAGAAATTTTTATCCATTTCTCTCTTCAGAGATATAGCTTGCAGATAAAATTTCTGTAATTATTATAATATTAATGTTGGTACACTGATTATACAAATATTCATGGAGATAAATGAAATGTTGAGATAAAGCAGGAATGTGCAACGCTCATGTTTAAATTTACAAAGAACGCCTTATACTCGTTATATACTGAACTGGCGTATATGCAAGAGTTAACGTTAAATGTGATAAATTCTGCAAAGATGTGTCACTCATGCTCGTCGCACTCAAAAGATAAAAATTATTTCACTGCAAAAACTTTTAGACCCCCTTCTTCCCTTTCGCAAACCGTGAATTGATTTATGATTCGAATAAATCTTTGAAAAAAACAATTGTACATGTATTTCAAGCAGGGTCGCAAAAAAAATGTTTGTTATCCATCGCAACATACTCTTGCCGATACTAAAAATTGGATTTTCATTAAATGTCTCACTCACAGATATATCGCAGCTGTTTGAAAAGACACTGGCCGAATAAAAAAGCGTCATTAAACTGAAAAGTTTATTATCCACAGGCCGAGACAAATATCAGCCATCAGGGAAAACAAAACCGGCGTGTATAGTATATTCGGAGGCGAAATCCGCGTCTGCGGAAGAGAACGAAGTCGGTAACCTGAATTATAGTCTATCTGATCTATTCTCGATTGCCACCTATCGCAGCTACCAGACTATAAATCCACAGGACTCCTGTGTTTCGTATGTCGCCGTGCAGAGTCAGCTCATGCGTGTATCCGAGAGCTTCCTAGCCAATCGTTTTCAACGTATACCTCGAAAGTCGGTGTCACATGCGTTTGTGTTCGTAGATCCATAAATTCTGCAGCGGTGTTACAAGCCGACGCCATCGTCGCTGAGGATTCGATGATTTCGTTTGATCGGCCGTCGTTTGCCGGAGCCTTTGGCTTCCCCGCGCTCTTGCTGTATCGAATGCGCGTTTCTTTGCGTGACGATGCAGCCACATGCACAGCTTGCAGATTCGTTCTCGAATAAAGTGCAATCGCGTCTGTCAAACCAACGTCCCGAACCTCTGGCAACTTCAGACGACAAATTTTTAACCGGTACAATTTCGGTTAACCTCTCATACATTTCTTGCAGTGCACAGTTTGTGCACATTTTTGAACGGTTTGGAATAATAAGGCTCTCAATGTAGGGTACGCTCTGGTTATAAATACATTCGCCAATGGGAAATATTTATCCGCATTTGATCGGAGGGAAAGATTATACTAATAAGAATTCTGAAAGCACAAATGATTGACAAAGGTATTCGAATGTGCGTATCTGGCATTGGTTAAATTGTGAGGAGGTGAATTTATTGGTTGGCAGCACTGATAGAGGTACTCATGAATACATCCACGCTATTCGGTCGAGCATGGTGGAGAGACGACAGAGAAAGAGAGGATTCGGCGGAGGATGGGAGGTTAGGTCGCGTTGCGAGGGACGACGAAAGGTGGTAGAGCCATGAATATTTCGCCAGCGCTCTTATTTATGCAATACTTTGCTCTGGCAGCTTTACGGCAGCTCTCTCTTATTTTTCCTTGCATCGCACTGTCTCGCTCCATCCCTCGCGACAAATCCGCGTCTCGCCTTTCCTCATTTCCTCTCTTTTGCACGACGATACGTATGCCCTGATAAATACTACCGTATCGCACACTCGATAATATATATTACCGTTTGCGGAAAAAGAGTGCGACCTCGAAAGGCGGGAGAGGTGTCGATGGCGGAGGCATTTAGCCGAGCAATAGTTTACGGATAAATCCCCCTACATTTCGGGCGCTATGCTTTCAGGCGCTTTATTCTGGATTTAGTCGAAATTCTATATCACTGTATGTTTGCGCAAAGAGGACCATTTGAGTCGTGTCTGTGTACGCTGCGAGCAATTCACCGTTTATAGGATGTACACTGATCTCAAAGTCTTGTATCTACGATGAAATATTGCTGCAAATATTTGCAATGCTTCGCATCCAATTTTTTTTTATTTGCGAGAATGCTGATCGAACAAATACCTATATACTTTCTTGTAGTTTGACGTGTAACATATATATCCATTTTTTGCTCTGGAGATATTCAATTTTTTATCTAATAAAACTTTTGAACAATGGAAAAAAATGATGATCAAAAATCCTGGTGTTAGTTGAATATAATTTGCAAGATAAGAATGTTTTTAATGAAATGACATGCATGTTTTGAAATTTGTTTAAACGTTTGAACCATTGTTCGATAATATCTGTTTGTTATCCATTTGAATGAGCGTTTGTCGATATTCATGGCAGTTTTGTCGGTGTATATCTGATGACTGTATTGGCTGAAGGGTGGTGAACAGGGTGGTAACTCGGCAGCCATTACACTGGTTACAAACAACCCCTCTACGAAAACCGTGAAGACCCTTTGACGCAGGCAATTGGCTAAACGCTCAGCCAAAACCAACGAGCCGTGAATCACATTAAGATTCTGTCAACCAGTCCATAATTTTGAAAATTACCAATCTCATCAAATTTGATTTGATGATTAAAAAAATGATTTTTTTTTAATTTGAAACGTCGTTTCATTATCAACCACTCGATGAATTAAGGAGAAATCGTAATTTACTAATTGCCTACTAAATCGATTCAAGAGAAAAAGTGAACTGTGACAATTCGTTTGGTGAGGAGTTTGAAAAGAGATTGCGGGACAAGTTGATTCATAAAAACGTCAGTTCAGGTAATCGGAAAACCATTCAATGTGGGTGGGCACTATCTTCCAAGTGCCAATTTTTCCACCTTTCAACTATGACAGAATTGCACACCAGTCGTAGAACAGCCTCGCTGTTTCTTTCTTTCCCTCTGCTGCATTCCGCCATCTTCGTCCTCGTTTTATTTATTCGCGAGTTACAATCGACCCTCTTATACCTACTCCGCATTCATATATATACACAACTTTATGGCACCACCATACAAACGTCAATCAGTCTGTTCTGGCATTCTTTTCAAAGTCGTTCTAAAGTCTATACATTCCCGGAGTGCCGAAAATTTGGCCGGGCTGAGGGGAAACAATTTTTTTAAACCGATTATTTTGCGTCTGGATGAACGATAAATTTATGGAAATACTTTTCTGAGAGGTATATACTGAAATTATATTTATCATAGCCGAGACAAATCCACAATGGCGTATGCAAAAAAATATATATCCGCGATGCTTGATGCTGAATGCAAGCGATTATCGGAGATGGAACGCACAGAAGGACGAGCGAATGAATCGACGGACAGGCGGATGGACGGTTTGACTTTGCATGAATGCGCAGATGCGGGTGCAACAGCTTGCGTAACGCGGCCGGCAAAGAGCAAAAGGGAGCCTTCTACCATATTGCCACCTGTCAATCACAACAGCTACGAATCTCATGCACAAACATCGCAAAGCTCTGTGTGATTTGCGCGTCACTAAGTGACTCACGCGCGACATCTACTCTCCCGGACATCATCTCGTCGGAGATTGACACTGTATCATATTTCTTTTAGTGTTGCCTATTGTTTTTTCCTTTCCTAAGTTTTTTGACGTTTCCAAATAAACTGGCTAAAAAATGGTCTCATAAAAATGTCAACCGTTGTGACTGAAAGTTTGTTTACCGGTGATCATCAGCACGGAGCCAAAATTTTGTATACGATTTCATGACGTACTGGTAAAGACGTCATTTTAACAAGCAGGTGGTCCCCAGCTTGTGGCTCTCTCGACAATTCATTTTTCTCACTCGCTGGACCCATTCTGGATTCTATTCAGCTTTCTGATTTCTTCATCCGCAAATGAAAATGTTAAAGCCAATTTTGATGCTCCCAAAAAGACCCATTTTCTGTGAGCAAAATTGTTATGAGACCGCTCGTAAATTATCCAGTCCCTGTGGTCGATCGAATTTATTTTTATTTGCTATTCAAACTAATTCAGATCCATCTTCCATACATGACACCTTTGCAGAACTGGTCTACTACTCGTTATCAGTTTTAAATATAACACGCATGCAGAAAAACAATTAAAACTAAACATTACATACATACATTTTTATAAGTACCCGGTGATATAGTTTGTTGATATTTTAAAATAAGATAAGAAATGAAACAAATCTTCTGATTGTCATTTAAGACATGATACATCAAATTTCTTTGCATAGAGTCATCATCGTCGAATGAACCAGTCATTCTTCGTGCCCGACAATATTCGCCTCTCCTGTGGAGCTTTTGTGCCAGCTGATCACAACAAACGCCAGGCAGATTTCACAAGCAATTATTACCAGCGTGGAAATTACAAGGCGATGCGAAAATAGCTTGGCTCAGCGGGATCGAGCCTAGCTTCCGTTTCGTGTAAGACGGCGTTCGACATGAATGATACACGCATGGGAGGCCATCTGTCAAAAAGTCAAAATACACCCGGGCCCTGCATTGTTCCGACGATTTTGGGGCACCGCTACTTAGCGCGCTAGGATTTTCCTAACACAGGCGACATCCGCTTTGTACGACATCTGTATCAGGAGACACAGTCTGGGCAGATTTCTATAAGCGCCCTTTCACGCCAGATATTTCGCTCTGACAATCTCTGCTGATCATGCGATCACAATGAAAGCAAGGATACCGTGGGGTGGTACGTTCGAGTTGTCTGAAATTAAATAGTGGCGGTCCGGGGTGCCTCGACAAATCGAAACAGTCTTGTTTTTGGGCTCTGATGTACACGTTCTTTATTGGCGACCGTCTTTCTCACAGAGTGACACTTACACGATGTCTCAATATTATTTTTTCTTCAGTTGTACGTTCGATATTTGTCAGGAACTATTTTTGACTCTAAAACTTGAATCATACAAATTAAGAGTTTTGAAATAAAAATTTTTTTTTTAATTTCTTTAAACTGAGAATCTCATATAGTCACAAAATCGTTAGAGATATTGAAAGGCAAATATAACAAAAAGCTCGGAGGGTATAGGAAAAGGTTAATTACCGATTAAGGAGATTAAATTCTGTGGTCGTATCGATAGTCGACCGATAATCGGTCGTGGGAGGCCTTAGTCGGCAACGAAAGAAGGGACACCGCCTTTGTTTCTGATTCGGAGGGCATCCTTACGAACGAGTTAGCCACACCAGTGATCACCAACGCTAATTACAGCGGATCAGCATCCCGGTCGAGTTTAAAACTCACTCTTCCCCCTTTTGCTCAACGGGCTTCCCGCCCCGCTGCTGATTGGCCGCCCGGGATGACACGAAAGTGCTCGAACATGGCGTCTTATCTGATTTCACCGACACTCAAGTGTATTGAATCAAACACGACATTCCTGCTGTTTAGTTTTCGTTAATTACCACACAGTTCCGATGCCATTTTCAATTCAACGCCTGTTTCGACTATGCTAATGACGATTTGCTATCGGAAACGGTGTTTTACACTGCGCCAGGCGACATGCGAATTTAATTACCTCCTCATTTTATTGTGTACACCTCTCACGATTCAAAAGAAATTGACTACACTATTGCAAAAACATTTAAGTTTCATTATTATTTTCACAGAACAAAAATTTATGTTGATTGCGGTTTTTGATGTTAACGTATATAAAACGTCGTGTATGATACGAATAAATTGAGATTTGATGTACACAGTGAAAATATTGGAAGATATGGTTCAGCGGATAACTTCGGCAAGAAGTGCTAAATCAACATTTTTATAAACTGCTTAGTATTCATGAGATGTGCTATATTATATAGCACATTATAATACAAGGGTTCAATCTTCGCGTATAGACGTCTATGATAAGTATATCATTTTCTATCAGGAAACAGACAGGTGTGAATATTGGTTGTTTATAAAATGTTTTGAACTGAGAAAACAAGATTTGCAATTGATTTTACTCGAAGGATCTCACCAAACCCCGACTAATCAATTTGGAAAAATAATATACCTATATATTTCACTGTTTTCCTTTCGCCAATCGAATGCGATAAAACTGCAATTTTTATAAAAAAAAAAAAAAAAAAAAAAAACCAGCATATTAAACGATCCCGTAAAACACGAACGAACGAGCAGGCAGCAATAGGGACCGTTGGTTTAATTGATCTCGCATTTTGTACAAAACTCATCGATATTCTTCCTTATCAGATCGGAGGGAGACAAAGCTTGCTGATGGTTCGAGAAGCGCGCGTTTTTCCGCATTTCATTATCAGAGTATTCTATGCTCAACTAAAATCTCGTGGGTTCTCTCTCGCTCTTTCATAAAATAATCCGCCCCCAGCGGAACAGCGCCAGTCATCGTGGAACGCGAGCAGCTCTCGTGCGAACTGCAATTATTGCGATATTGGTTTCTCAAAGTCAGCCTCTGTGTGGTGTTAAAGGCGAGGCCTCTCTCTATCACTCACTCGCGACGAGAGCAGCTTTATTTGAGGGCGGACCGTTGATATTGGGCATTCGATCCGACCCCTCTCTTTTGCCTCGACAACGCATTAACATGCATGAGTCCTGCGTGATTGTTTTGCCCGAACCCTCGCAAATCTGAGCGCAGAACGACGAATCCGAAAATCGCACCGCGGTGTGTATACGCGCCATGCAAATTTAATGTCGAATATATCGACGCAGAGACGTTGCCAGGTCGGTGTCCAACGCGAAAAAAGCCACGGCAGACGTTTCACGATGTTAATTTCGACGCTGCATAAAAATTGCAACGCGTCGGCGTACGCCCAATCGATAATTGAAAAGTCGCGCTACGTCAATCATCGCATGCGAGCGGGTCCCCCACCCCCTGTAAATTGTCGCTCAGGTTTAAAGTTGTAAAGCACCATGAGCAGTTGCAATCATTGTCCACGAAATTGGTCGTCTCGTACGATGCAATTGGCATTTCACCTCTGAACATTCCCAATTACTACATATTCCGCTTCCAAACAGTGCAAGGGATATATGCATTTTATTGATGAGAGGGGTCGCGTTGGACGATTGATCGTCCCTTTTTTTGATAATTCTCATTCGACCGTTTTTTGTATTCATTCTGTTGTTTTATTAGGATCCAATGGTGCTTAATTGGGTTAGATAATAATGATTTGCTGATTTATACATTTATTTTATTGTCAATTCAGTTTTGGCATTATTGAACTTAGTGATAAAATCTGTTTTGATTACATTTTGCATTTGCACCGGAATTAGATGAATAATGTATTTTACATTTAGCAACATTAATTAATGATTTTTTTTAAATGAAATAAGTCAATGGTAGAATATTATTTTTCTTTGTAGGATATAAAGTATGTGTGGAACTACAAAAAATCTGGACTTAATAATAAATAAATAATAAATAATAAATAAAAATAAATAAATTTTAAAAATAATAAAAAGTACGCTGCTGCCAGGTATATAACATACTTAAATGACATACTTGAAACCAGTATATATTTCACTTATTGTAATCTCGATTGTTTTACTTAAAAAAAAAGTCAATATTATTCCTAATTAAATAATCAATATATACTTAAATAGAGGTTTTAACAAATTAAATCAAGATTTTATTAAATTATTTAAAGCTCAATTTAAATTAAAAAATATAAAAATAAACTGTTTTTAATTATTGGAACAATCACAAAAAATATACTTATTATTAAACATACATTTATTTATTAAATTATAAATAAACTAATAAAGCAATCTTCAACAATTGCGTTTTTTTCTCATAAAAAGATTTAAAGATAAATGTCGTTCTCAAGCATACCATTAGGATTTATAGTTGTGATAGATTTTTAGATCGAGTGAACACCTAGTTTATGTAACGTTCCGCGGTCAATTTCGAAGAAGTGTATTTTTTCACAATTTGTGTTTAAGCAGCGGTTGAAACAGCAATCTATCATTATTGAACTAGTTAACAAACATTCTTCCCCCACCCTTCCCAAACAAACATTATAAAATCTACGAGAATTCTGAAGTGTAAAATGATAAAAAATGATAAAAGTATAAAGATGGTAAATCGATATTCAGTTCAAGTCGAGACACCATGAAGTCCGTAAAAATGTTGAAATAGATCTGCGCATCCTTTAATATTGAAGGATTAAGATTAAAAACATTAATTAATTAAAAATCATTTTGATGAAAAACAAAAATATGTATCAAAAGTAAATATTATATAATCATTTGAATTTTATTATTGAATTTTGTTGGTTCTTGAAAGCTTCCAGGCGCTTTTGATTGGATACTACGACCCCTGTTTATTATCGTAAGTGAATTTATTAAAAATTCAAGTTTAATATTTCAAATTTCAAGGATAAAATTTACTAAATTCCATTTAATTAGAATTGTCACTTTAGTTGCCACGATACATACACGTGGAGTCTTAGATCAAACTCTTTCGTGCATACATTTAATCAATGTACAAACTAATTTCAAGGCCTGTGGTATACGCAAATACCAAAGCGAGGCTGCAAATCGGTATGTTTGCGCTGGATATGGAAGTTCGTGGATCAGGTTGCGCGAGGGTGGAGTGGTACTTAGCAAAACGACACGGTCTAACTCAATACATCAAAGACCGTATACTTGGTTCCGGCGAACAAGTAGGTTGTTAAATTTGTGTGAGCGTGTGTGCGCGACGATCTACGTTAGAACCACCACGCTCGCGATGGCCATGCATAATCATGGCTCGTCTTTGTCCCTTCGAAATTGATTTATTATTCAAAGTGACGCGTGTTTCACAATGTGTATTTACCACGGTATACCGTTCGAGGATGGCCCGAGAGCCCGAGAACCTTAATCTTGTATTCGCCAGTACGTCGCGCTCTCAGCATTGTGACCCTTGCTTGTAACTCAAATACGACATAGGTATTTGATACACGTAAGCTTTTGCCCAAGGAGCTTCTTCAGAACCAACTCCAACGTTAGTTATAGATACAACATTTCCCTTTATTTCAACTTCCACTAAAAGAGTTTTCTATTTAAAACTTTATGTTCTATTCAAACTTTGCAACCATATATATTGGCATATATACATCAGCCCTTTACCTCAGGGCTGATGAGGTAAAACAGCATATAAGAAACATATAAGCAGCATTTATTTATGTTTTTATAAAAACATAAATATTCATTCAGAAAACTCCGCAGAAACGTTCTATTTTTTGTATTGTCCATCATGTAAATGAAAAAGAAAATGAAAATTAAAGCAAATAAGGGACAAGCATCCCCGAATCGCAACGATTTATACACAGCAGTGACCTTTACACGATTGTGCATATCGACGGAACAAGCTGTACAAGCGCTTCGACAATATATTCATAATTCATCCTAATCGCAACGTTATATATTATCATTGTCCAATAGCACCGGCGGCGAGCGTGTAGGTTGGGTTTTGCGTATCCGAGTGTTCGCGAGCCATAAGCGAGTTTCGTGACTCGGCGGTCGTGACTTCGCCTTTGCCAGAGAGACTGATAGCCCAAGTCCGCGGAGGACTTTGTCTGGGGTCTCGACCTCTTCGGGGCATCGATCGAATCTTCTTGTTGCGAATCGCGTACCATGCGAGACGCGAAGCAGGAGGCGGCTCAGTGGACAAAAATATTGACAGAATAACAGTCGCCACGAGTTAATTAAACTCGCCCCGCGGCATCAGGGAGTGTCTCCGTTGCGTGCTGACCCGTGTACCAGCGTGAAATACTCGACCGTGCGCGTGTTACGCTTCGAGTGCTTATTTTCTGATAGCGCTTCAACAGATTGCTACGTGCGAACTAGTTGACGAGTGCGGACTTGTTTTGAGATACGCGCCAGATAATACATTTTGCTATCTTTATTCTGCAGTGAAGAATTCTAGAGCCGAGTTTTGTGCGCTTAATTACTGCGGTAAAAGTGGAACAAAAACCAGTATCGGTCTTTGAACTCTGCGATTCGGAGTTGTGTGGTGGCATATACGCAATTCATACGTAGGATTCCAGTGGACACCAACCATGAAATTGTCAAAGATAATCACATTTTTGAACATCGTTTACGCATGTCAGCACGTAATCATTGATCTCAAAATGCAAATGCTGCCTCACTGTTTTTTCATTTTGATAATAATTTTTTTCGTTGGATTTTGAAAAATAAAAACATATTTCATTCTGCTGAGAAATTTTTAAATTGAAATGTATGGAATCACAAGTGTTTGCAGCATATCAGATAAACTATTAATACCTTACACGTCTGTATATCATAATAGCGTGATTTATATTCCTAATCGTTGCACACCGAGAATAAGCAACGACTACTTTCTCTTAATGTTGCTGTCTTCCTTTGCACTCTGGCTGGTATTAATCCTGAGATATGAGCACGCTTTATACGAAATTGTGCATTGCAGAGTTCAGAGGGAAGAAGAAGCGAGAGGGAGTGCGAAAAATGCCGTGAATAAGAGAGAGGAATGATAAAACAGATAACTATCAAGCGTTGGCACGACCAGCACTGTTAAGTGTCTAAATCGCAAGAAACGTGTTTATTTACGTGCTAAAGCAAGGAGGAAGATATAATTTTAGGGATGTAACAGGATGCAGGCAGATTAGTATTAATCAATGTAGATATGAAGCGCATTATCAAATACGACGATTATGCCAGAACCGTTGATGATTAAATCAAAATTTAATTTATATATATTTTATTCGTCTTATATTCTAACACAATAATCCTCTTGGAGTATCAAGGCGGGGTCACTAAAGATGAAAGATAAGTCAGACTAATATTCAAATGTCTCGCTCAATTTGGGCATTGACTAAACACACAATGTGTAATTCGGTAGGTAGAAAATATCGGATGTTAATAGCTCGTTTGTTTCAGCAGGTCTCTCTCATCGTCTCGCGGGCGTTCATCTCTGCAGTCAGTTGGCATACGCGGATCCCTTTTGCTTGCACGGTATTGTCCATTTCGGCGAAAAAAGGATTTATCCATCCAGCCATCTCACTTGTCCGACTTGTCTCTATTCTGCGCCTTGTGTTCTTCCTCTATCTGTATCTCTTGAGCTACTGCATAATGTAACGACGGTCCGTTGGCAGCGGGTGGAACGTCACTGGCAGAGTACGTTTCGCGAAGATTTAGGGTGGAGGTCCGCTCGGCGGAGTTATGAGTTATGAGAATAACGTATTCGCGCTTGATCCAACGTGATACGAAACGCATTGTTACGTTGCACGAACATAAGAACTAAACAAGGACAACAATGTGGACGGTGTGTGCTAGACCCTCGAGGAATCCTTGTGCGCATCGAAACGAGGGCGTAGGTGGTGCTGCCCATTGTGTTACGATAATTCCGGCTAGCACCCACGAAATGTATCTCGGCGCAGTTGAAATCCTAGGAGGATACATTGGTCGCCTTCTTAAGGGTGGTCTTGCGCCGCACGGTAGCAAAGACTAAGCCTAAGGATGCTTTATCTGACACGCATCATCCGCCTACCTACCTCCACCTCTTTACGTCCATCGTCTGCCGCATTCTTAGCTGCAGTCATTATTATTAGCGGAGGAAACTTTATTCCCATAAAACTCACTATGAATCTGAGATTATTATTTTGGGTCTTAATTCGTCTTCTGAAAAAAAAAGAAACTTATTCGACCACTTACTTAAAGGATTGTATTCACTGAAAATAATACAAAGCGAAATCAGCAGTCTGTTCATCGACAATTGAAAAACAAAATAAAAATGGTTAATTGGCAAATTAATTTTTTTCAACCGGATGCAAACAAGGTTGTTTTTTCTAATCCCTTTTTTGTGCGTTTCGTTTTCAGTCTGGTGTGAGGGATCATTGATCAGAGTCGGAATCGCCCCTAGCAATGACTTTGTTCGAAAGCGCCGTTCGTTTGTCTGAGAATTTGATATCCTTGAAATTCAATGAAGGGAGTAATGAAAAGATACTTGTTACGATCCCTTTTGTTTAGTCGCTCCGTCAAAGAGAAGTGCGAAATCTCATTACTTTGTGCGAACCGCCGAAGCCTAGTTTCCACAAAGTGCCGCCACGATCTAGATTTCCTCCGAAGATGACCTAAAACAGCGTGGGTGGAGCTTTCGTTTGCGTTCTCTCGTGCACACCTCAGTCGTCCTCTCTAGGCTGAGCGTGGATCAGCCGGATTAGCAAGCCCTTTACTCGGGGACCCGTGATACCTATAACTGCTGATGAATACGGATTAACTTGAGCACCCGACTACGCCACCAAGTGCGAATCTGCTCATACGACGTGCAAGTATCCCGGCAATGATTTCGGCATACCAGAACTATTCGCCCCGACACCCTCGTGACGGCTTGCTTGAATCACGAAATGTATAACGACCCAATCTTCTATAGGTATTCCTTAAGCCGGCTTTTGCCACCAAATACTCTTTGCCTCCGTGTAGATTATAAACTCTTCGGTCACATACTTTTATAGCATCTAAAAAAAAAAACTCAAGTTTGTCTCTGAAATAAAGTATTGAGAAATTACTTCTTCATTTCATTTTTTTTTTTTTTTTTTTCGTATTGAAGTCTTGCAATTTATGTCTTATCGTCGATTACCAATTCAAATATCCTGAAATGAACCCATCCTCGCAAGAATTCTTGCTCGTTAAGAAAATTATTATTTCTTTTTTCTAGATAAAAGTTAATTAACATTTTTGATCACTTATAATCGCTGACAGGTATTAATTTTATCAATGATCATTCACTGTGATCACTAATTCGTGATTTGCGGTTAAATTTGATCGCATCCTGATGGTCAAATTGCACGCCACCGTTCGTGATATACTGAAACAGCTATATATATGCTGAATATATACATCCCATACTTTATTCACAGGTTGTCTCGAAATCAATGGACATTCCAGTATAATCTGTCACGATTAGTTGCTGTTAATGAAAATTCACTGTTTTATTAAACTAGTGAGATCAAATCAAGTGAATGAAACATTAACGTCAAATAGACTCGCGAGTCGTTTTGTACACTTAATATTATTATAGTTTAGCGCTGATCGTTCGGAAGTACAGCGTCCAATTATTCTTCCATTCGTTCACTTTTCAATTACGTCATGCATTATTCAACCGTGGTTGAATTATATTACGGATTATTATTATTAGCAACGAGAGGTGTCGTTGAGGATTTTACATAACACCCTGTAATACAAAGGTCACGTCTTATAATATCAATACAAAAATAATCAATATTAAATTTGAATGTTACTATTGTATTTAGAAATATTTTTTTTGTATTACATTATATTTTTATATAAATATTTTGTTTATATTTGCACTCCGATGAAAAATTATTTTTCATCACGTTTTAAAACGTGTCAATATTTTGATTGTTCACGCTTTGTTATTTCGCGAACACAATGTTTACGCAACGTGTAGACGAAAAATTTTCCGAGATTTTTAGTGGTCGCATTATTTTGGTTCGTGTCCATGATATATAATACCAGTAAAATAGACAAGTTAAACTTTAGCTCTTCAAAATAAACACAAGCATCGTCAGACGGACACTTTGTTGCCGAACATAGAAATACCATCTTTTAAGTCTCCGTCACCACCCGTGGAGAATTCCACTATGAAGATTTGACTCGATGCGGAAATACTAATTTTCTTTGGGATAATGCATGCTGACTTTAACACCTCCCAATGTTGTCTCGTCACGCTTTAAACGGATAACATCGATTCGCAAGTTTGAAAAGAATTATTAAGTCACCATAGGAATTTCAGAGGCCTTTTCGGAGAAAATTCATTCCTAATAGTTTATCAAATGGTTCTGTTTGTCGGTTGTAAAGATAAGACGCGACTTTTATGGAAAATTTTCGCATTTTATCCTTATAAATGTTTACAGTTTCCGAATTTGATTTAAAATTGTGTGACCTTTTGATTAGGCAATAAAAATGTGTTGAGAAAATTGTGCTGAACATATTATAACCATAAAAAGAACTGCATCCTAAGGAATCTGACATTAAAACCAGAGTCACGATTAAAGTGAAATCTTGAAATGAACTCTGTAATGAGATGTCTATTCGTACAGATGAGGATTGGAGCAATAAAAGCAAATCTTAGCCGCATATCGGAACTTTGTGTTTGTTTCTGCGCGGAATAATACGTTTCTCTCTTCGACGGTATATTGTCGGCAGAAATCGCATTCTAGTGATTCTTGAAGATGAATAAGACGAGGAAATGGTAAATGAGAAAGAACGCGGCTCGCAGAAGGATGGAGAAGTCAACGGCGGATAATATACTTCGCGAGGTGCGCTCGTCAAACACAAGCGCGAGCAAGCAGGGCGGATATATTAGGATGCATCTGCATAAAAGTTGGCAAGCCGTGTGCCGGTGCGCGAGCGAGACCATGTTGAAAGTCGTGAAAGGCCGACAAGGAGGGAACAAGTTCGAGGGAAAGAGTCAACATCCGAAACCGGCGGCTGACTCTTTTCGGCCAGGGGAAATTCTCGAGCGTCTTGCGGCAGCAATCACCGATATTGAGGCTTTCATTTCGTCCCTCGACGAGGGTTCGCTCGAGTTGCTTCGCTTGGACGAGAACCGCTGCGCTTGCACGGGATAAAGCAAAGTAGATTCGTTGCCGGAATAACCCGATCGGACGCCACTTTACAAAGTCTTTGCTATCTGACTTTCTATTAAGTTTCCACACTTTTCCAATAAAAATGCATAGGTATAGAGGGAATTTTAAACGATTGCCTTTACAATACCTACATACGTTTCGTTGGTTGAAATACCATCTGATATTATTTCTAATTTATAATGTTTTTTTGCTTGTACACTGAAAGAAATATATTTGTCCTTTTAACTATGACTTGCTGAGCGAAAAATAATCCGAAACGCACTTCACATTTTTATTACGATGTTCGAGTCACGAAATTTCTGTTTTCTTTGTTTATTATGAATTCTGGCAGCCGTTTGTCAAGTGAAAATGAAATTGTTTTTTTTTTCTCAAAATTCTCATTTAAAAAAAGGTTAGAAAATTTTTTCAAGCGACACATATAGTTGTATAGTTGTTTTTAGTTTTTAACAACCAGAACTTCCAAATGTCAAAATATGACCGTGGTTGAAAATACTGTTGAAATTGTTTTCAGCGTGAAAAAAATGGCTGTAGACTGTCGATTCAAAAAAAAGGAGAGAAAATAATTAAACTCATCAGACACCTAAGAAAAAAAAACATACTCACCACGGCAAGTCACCGTTGATTTTCCAATAGATAAAATCATTCAATTTATTCTTTTTGCTCTTCGGTTTTTTCTCGCTTCTTTTTTTAGGTGATCGACACAGCAACTTCCCAGTTCTCGCCCAAGGTAATCGTCAGTCTAGCGTAAAGGGGTGGGTAGTCGATTCGAAGTCTTCGTATCTCTGGTTTTTCCGATAAATAGCCTTAATTAGAGAACGCTCATTGGATCCATTTAATGGATCGTCAAGACGATATACATTTAATTCGACAATTGCCGGCCTTTTTCTCGCACGCTGACTCTCCAGCGCTCGTATTCTATGTTTAGACGAACCGTTCATATAGTTTGTTTTCAGATAATACTACATTTTTCTACTAAAAGAGTGCGCGGAACTGCTCGGATTAAAAATTACTAAGTCACTTAGTAATTTCTATACATTTTTATATTTTGTATAAAAATTTCATTTTCACTCGAAATTCGCTTAAACTTTTGAAGGTTTGTAGCGATATTGTTATTTTTTCCAGAATGCTATTTTATTTATTTATTTTTTTTTAATGGAAGTCACATTTTCTTCCACGTTTATACTTCTTTCGTATAATTTCAATTCAATATTGGTACGGAAAAATGTTTTTAGGGGATTTCGAACTCCAGAACCTGGTCGCACGAGCCCGTGATGAATCCCCTGAGCTATCGGTCCTAGTGGATGCAGACGATACTGAAGTTCAATGCTTACAACAAGGAGCATGCGCACGCATATGCTCGCGAAAATTACTAAGTCATTACCAAAATGTGATGTGAATTATGAGTAAAATTTGATGTGAACTTGCCAATATTTAAAAACTTATAGTAAATTTGATTGATTTTTTAGTAAATTTTACTGATCCAGCATTTCGCGCACTTTTTTTAGTAGAAAAATGTAGTAAAATTTGCAACGTCAGTTTTCTCCGTGCATGAGAAGTATTTCATTATGCCTGCCACGTATTTTGAATTTTGGTTTTTAAATTGGTACAAAATTTAGTTTTTAATAATCGACTTTTTAAATTAATTCAATGGTATGAGTTGATTAAACTTAAAAAATAATAAAAAAGTAAAATTTGCTAATCCGAAATTTGAGTAAGAAAAGAATTATGAACTATGATTTATTTTCTTCACAAATACTTCGAATTCTCTTCCTGAGGAGGCAAAAAGTTGCAAAGAGTTCATCCGTTGTAAAGATAGGGATGTGTAACATAAAAATATCGCGTGTCTTAACTAACGAAGCTTCTGTTTGACCAATTTAGCAGATATAAGCCAAGCTAATGCCTTTAAATGAAAACAATGAGATGTCGAGTGGCTGATAATACTTCCGGTTATAACTCAAGGCGAACAGACAGTCTGGCAAAACAGCAAGGCGAGGCAGGTTACCAGGGCGCGGCAGTCTTTTGTGTGCGACGCCAGTCTAGAGGGACACAAGATTTTCTGATACACTCGCTGAGTATCATGTAACGCTTCAAATATTCAACTGTCCCATGCCAAAGTGTAAATCAGGCGCCAGCTTTTCCGGACGTCATTAGTTCTTGCCTCTTTTTCTTCAAAATTTTTTCCTATGGCATAGGTTGACTCACTCTTATTTATACAACGTGTAACGTCCGGGTAATCGGAAGATCCAGAATAATTCCAATCTGTTTCCTTCATGCTGAAGAAAATGTCAAATTCTTCACTTGGAACCAATTGTGTTTCTATATAATTTATTTCATTATTTTATTTTTTTCTATAAAATTAAAAAACAAAAAATAAATGAAAACAAAATCACCATACAAAATTAAATTGAATAAATATTTTCATTTCAACTTTAGTTTATCATTTTTGGTAGAAGGTGATATTTCGCACCATTAATGACTCTCAAAATACACTTTTTCGTTTAAACGCTGTAGGTTTACTTATAATAATGTCCATTTGTGTATAACAAAATCTACTGGTGCTAGCAAGAAATGCTCAAAAGACATGTCAAGATTTTCGAGAAACAATATTGTCCAGATTGCGTATCTTAATACTTCATTATACAGAGAACCGATCTGCTTAAACTTTAGATCATTTCTCCTGTTTATATTTGGGCTCAACAACAAATTTCTTAGTCTCCAAAAGCCTCATTTGTGAAAGTTTGAGTGCGACAGTTTTACTGCTTTTTCTGGCCGTTTCTACCGTTACGGCAACAAATATTACTTTCCGGTGTTCCTCGTTACGTTATCGATGAACAGAATGTCCGATAGCATGTCGACTTAAAATGGTCACCATAAGAATATACAAGAAGTTTCAGTGCAGGAACCTTTGGTTGATGCTTTTTCTTTGAAATGCGCTGTTTATGTAAATTGGAATTTAAGACAAGATAAATACATTAATACTATTACGTCAAAATAGTATGGCGCTGGACGATTGTTATTTGAACACGAATGAAACCGATAAGGTTTTAAAAGTAAGGTTGTACACTTGAAGAAGATTGATGCCATCTCATCCTGCTCGTAAAACGGAACTTTTCGATTAGAATTATCAATAATTTGGAAAGAACGCTTTGACGATTAATTTATAATTAGAAGTGAACGCTATCTTTTGTTTTACATATATTTGAATATGTATTTGATTCAGTACTTAGTTTAGAAAATTAATGAAACGTCTCCAACAAGCATTGAACATTATACAGCTAATCATTTTTTATCCATGCGTTCATACAGAAATATACAAATTGAAAAATGATAAATCGTATAATCGAAGTGAATACGTTTTTTAAATAACGGCACTCTCAATAAGTTATTATTACTGGTATACAAAACTGAAATTAGAAACATATTGTTCCATTTTTCGTTCAAAATATGAATTATCAATATTTCAAATACTGTTTGAAATAGTGTTTTAAAAAAATTTAAAAAATGATAATTTTGAAAAAAATAGAATGTTTTTTTTTTATATATATAAAAAAAAAAGTCGAAAAAAATAATCAATGCTCCTGCTATATATGTGTTCAAAAATTATTCTCGTAATATTGTTGGAATATTGTTGATTATTTTTTAATAAACGATGATCGTTTTAATATGTTTGAATACATTTTCAATGTTTTTTTTTAATTTTTTTCTCATCGTAAAAACTCCTGCATAAAGAAATAAGTATGTCTGTTTAGATACTTCAAAAAACGATAATACGGTAATTGTTGATGACAAATCCAATCAATCTCAGTCATTTCTTTCGTTTTCAAAAAACAAGGTTGGCGAAGAAATTTTGAGAGACGAGCAAACGGTAAATTCCTATCAAGTGCATGGTGACTCAGGAAAGACTTTCATTTTCAAGATTTACGCACCTTAGCGCCACTGGCGCCACCAAAGACAAATGCCTCAATATTTTCTGTTGTAGTTATACGTTTTACATATTGTATATTAAATAAACTTTACGGATTGTGGTTCGAACAGGTATGAAATTTTTCTACAAGAAAAAAAAAAAATAAACTAATGAATTGATTACAAAGTAATTAAAAATTTTTGTGACATTACATAATTGTCGATAGTTTCAAATTACTTGTTGGGGTTGACATGCCATGTGACATGAAAAGAGGCATTGGAGACAGCAAGGCATAGTTTATAGTGATTCAAGGAACGGTTTCACACGTAGCGAGAATGACGCAACGTATTGAAATGTGCTGTAATTAAAGATCGTGGCTGCGATAATGTCTCTGGCAAACAGTGCTCACGCAGATTATCAGCAATGAATATTTTGTTCGTAGGGGTTTTCTTGTCGGTACATAGCTAACAAAACAGCATTTCATTGTTTAATGAGCAATTAATTAAGCGCGCACGCTTATCCATCTGAAATGAACATTTTTCGCAATGTTACCGATCCATTGTCTGGATGCAAAAATATGTCAGTCATTGTTACCGTTTACGCACATAAAATAACGTTACAAAAAAGTATCTGATTATCAAATAAATGATGCCCCTCAAACCGTATTCTCATTGTTCATTCTTCAAAGCTCGCTTCAAAAGAAATCTATATACATTTTTACCAAATTTCGTTTTTTATAAATAAAATCGTAGGTTTCGTTAATTTTTATATAAATCAATTAATGTCTGGCTTGATGTGAAGAAATAGTTTTTTTTATAAAACATCCTTATCTATAAATCAAATTGACTAGTGTGCTGTCGTTTGCAGCGAGATCGTCCACCCTCGATTGTACTATTTTATTCGCTTGATCTGGAGCGAGCCGGCGCCTGGCCGTGTAAACGTGTCTAACCGCGGGTCTCTTTAATTCGTTTCTTCACGGTGTAAGCTGCATCGAAATCAAGCTGGGTCTGATGGCTTGTAGATTTATTTGTGACTTATGTGAGAAACAATGCCGCACGAGCTGACACCGGCGCTGGAAAGTCGAAAATTATCTGCCCGAACACGTAGCCACAAAAAGGCTCTTCGATTTATAAATGTGTTTTCGTGTCGTCCAACTAATTTGATTGATTGTTCGTTCATTTCAAATCGATTTATGTGGGGTGTGTGTGTATTTTTTTCTTGTATCATTTTTTCATTTTTTTTTTCTTTTTCGCTTCGTTCGATAAGTATACGTTCGATACGTATATGTTTATCATGAATATTTATAAATTTAATCATAATACATGTGTAATTAATAAAACTTTTTGTTTTATGAAGGCAATCATGACATTGTAATTTTTTACTTGTGTAAAATTACACTTAAAAAATACTACAAATGTCACAATGTATCTTCGAAAATTAATAGTTTACAACAACATTTGTCTCGATGGAAAGTTTTTTTTACCAAGACACGTGAATTCTTCTGAATTCTTTTGAATTATTTATTAACAAACGTTGAAAATTTGAACGAAAAAAAATGAATAACCGTCTATCCATTATTTATCATATGCCGTGAACATTTTCATCATCAAGCTAAATTATAAAACCGTGTCACGCTAGGAACATTCGCATCAGGCAACTGACAAAAATAAATGTCACGCTGAACGAAATTTGTTGCGGAATAGAAGCAACGTGAAATCAAAGCAATGATTGTATTCGTCAAGTGTAAACGCACGAAAATGATCCATGCGTTGGTACACAAATAAAATATGCTTGGCGTGTGCATGCGAAGCAATAAAACACAGTGCTCCGTGAATAATCATGGCATGATGTCCGGCTCGTAAAGTGCACAATGCCACATCGTTGTACCGGACACGTATATCGCGGCTCTCATTCATATCTATCTGCGTCGCACTCGTGAACAAAAACTCGTTCCTTTTAAATGCGCCACTTATGCCAAACTCTAGATCAACGATACCGCTGATCGACCCCACGACATTATTCGCGTCGATACGCGCGTGCTGCTTATTATCGTTACTCCTGCTTGGCACGCGTTGTTTGCCGATCATTCACCACGCATCGCAGCTTACTTTTGTTCCTTCTCAATTTTGTTACTCAGCCCCCAACTACGTGAGAACGCATTCATTAATTATGACAATTGCCCCATGTTTGACACTAATCGGTCAAGCGTGATTTATACTATTTTTGTATTAATTCCGGATAATGTATCATGATGTGAATTTTCTCGAGTTTCAACTGTAGGAAAGAAAAATTGATGTTGAGAAGGGATTAACATATGAAATAAACCCCATGATCATGAACAGACTTAATATCAAGAATTTTATCAATTAACTAGATTTCAAGGGAGTTCAATATTTTCTTGTATAAAACTGTCAAATATGGATAGGGATGGATGATATTGCTTTATATTGTGGTTTTTGATATTGTTTATAATTCAATACATCAAGAAAATATTTTTGAAATATTAAATGCCTTTGACATTGCAGTCAGCAATTTTCGTGGAAACATAAAACTCAAATAAAAAGTCATTTTGCATTAGACTTCTCGATTCTATTCAGTATCTCACTTTCTTTAATATAAATAATTGTCACCATTGAAGGAAAAAAAATTTTATCGTCATTCGATGCGAATTCATAACGAATTGCTGTAAACAAGAGAAATAGGAACAAACAATGAGTGGGATTTGAAAATAAAATCAAAAAGCAATGGTGCAATGAAAGGCACGTTGGGTTGCGAAGATCTGTGTGGAATGGTTTCGGTTCATTGTCGAAATTCGTAGGGCTGGACAATCGATGACTTTTCCTCGGACTGAGTAATAGCACTGGGTGTGGTGTTACGCGGTATGTCACTGGCTTGTGAGGTATGGCGGCAATATACGCGAACTGACTTATGCGGATTATATCACACCAGAAGATTTCTCATATCGAACTGGACACCATCGATGGGCGACGAATGAGTTGAGGCATGCCTGACTCGCGCGTTGATAGGTATATTGCTTGTTCTGTTCGCACAAATATTCTTATTATGAGTAATATCATGTCTTTGGAACTCCAATCAAAAGACAATTATCATTATTATTATATGATATAATAAAAATTCACTACATCAGATTTTTATTTATTGTTTACTTAAAATTGAAAGTTTTAAAGGGCAAGCTTGAATTAAAATTGAAAAAGGCGGCATTCTAGATATAGAAAATTTTGACAACAAAGTACCAGAGATGAAAATAATTTTGTAATCAGAAATTTCAAAATTTAAAGAACCTGTAATAAGTGATTGACCTTTAATCTTAATTCAAATATTGATTCAGATTTTTGGTATCTCATAGAACTTTATGAATGTCATGAGTACTATAGATTTTGATAAGCTGAAATGTTAAACAGATGGGAATGTTGATTTCCATTTGAACGTCGGAGCTCACGTAAATAACTTTTCCATTGTCCAGTATCGATTACGACATAAATGGTACTTTTTCAATGAAAAGGCTTATCTGTAATTTGAGTCAATGTAAGCTCGCTATGAAGATACAATAACGTGAATGATACACACGACTAGACGGTCGTGAGTCTGAGGACAAGGGTCGAGGTCTAGTCGTATTAATATCGCATATCGGACAGCCATGCAGACCCACCATGAACCACTGCTCACCATGGCCGATATGAAATCATCGCGCTGCGAGGGAGAGAGCTTTGCAAATACAACGGCATAATTGGAATCCATCCGGTAAACATGACATTCGCACACCAATCAATCTGTCATGACTTCTTCTGAGATGAGAACAATAAGTCATCGTGCTATGTCATGTTTGTGTCTCTGTACGCTCCACTTTTGATGCTGATTTTCAAAAAAGTATACGAAAAATTTCATGACAAATTTTATTTATAAACCAAAATAAAAGTGTTGAAATATTTTCTCATAAAATCGATTGACCATCTACGTGACAAGTAAAAAAATATTTCTTCTATTTGTTTCGTGGAGAATCATTTCTAGAGCACACATACCGCAAAACCAAACCCTCCGATATTCTCTTTTCTCAGCAATTTTCGAAATTAATAGCCATCTAAGTGGTGGTTAAATTATTACCTCGTAAATATCTTCGTCCCCTATTCGTTATTCGTGTTTTCCTATCTGCCTTTGCCGAGGGCGGTATTTCTCTGATTGTACTTTCACTTTAATTTAGGTTATTATTTGAATCTGATATTCTTCAAGCATAAATAAAATATTCTGTAACAAAATTTTTTTTGTTCGCTTTTTATATACTTTTTCTATACTCTTTTATACTACACTCCGCAAAACAATTATCGATCCACCTAAAAATGCCTATTTATACTTCTGCGTAATTTTTTCATTTGTATGACAAAAAAAAATTACCAGCATAAAATTCAAAAAGCTGATGATCTAAGCTTCAATTTAATGATAAAATTAATCATTTTTCATGAATCTATTCAATGTTATAACTGAAAAGTGACTGAAAAAAGTCACTTTTTTAAAAATATCTATAACTTTCAAAAGTTTTAATCTTTATAATGTTTTTTTTCTTCGTAAATCATCAGGAGATCCTGAATTTTACATTTCCGCGGTAAGAGAC